>BSQZ01000132.1:0-85000 GCA_033239005.1 Lamellibrachia satsuma
ACTCTCGCAGACCTCGGATGTCAGGTAGCACAAAACTGATGGTCACCATTTTGTCACCCCGCACGAGGTATGTTGCTTCCTCCAACAACTCCAGCAGTCAGCATATCGTGAAGTGTGCGTCTTTCAAACTGAGTCAGCTGCGCTGCTTGCAGCTGACCCAGCTTCTCTGCATCACGAGCCAAGCACCATCTTCACTTGGTTGTTCCATCGAGTGACATTGACCGGCTGAATACGGAGCTCACGTTGAAGGAAATATGTTGCAACTGTCGACTTCCTGACGATGCTGCATATCTCTTGCCAGGGTTTTGATCAGTTTGTCTGCATCTTGCAATGCATTTTTTATTTCCACTTGCAGTGTGTCAGCGAAACACGGCTGGTATTGTAGCAGGTACTCAAGTAATCCAGCTTTATCGATCTTCCAGTCCCCAAGGAGCAGTAATGCCCAGATAACTGAGCATTTTACGATTTAACCACAAGTAAGCTGTCAAACAAATAGCGTAGGCAAACTGCTATTGGCGATGCACGGCAGCACGCTTCTCCACATACTTGACAAGAATGATAACACTGCTGAGATGCTTGCAACTTGGGATTTGGAACTCAAGCTCCGCTTCCTCCATAAGCGCCTTGAAGTCGACCCTATTCACTGTGGACAAAGGGGCCAGTGAAACAGCAACATGGGGCCAGAAACGAGCTTGTCCACGAGTGCTCTATGACGGAGTGTGGTTGACCGAGTACATCTTGTTCGTTTTCTGTACGGAATAACTACCTTGAAGTGAGTTGTAGGGCATTCTGCAGGTGAATTTATCTGCTTGTAGATTTCAGTATGTTTTCGCTGTAAAATACATGTAAAAGACAATTACTAATAAGTAATTAGTATTTCCAATAATCAGCTATTGTTGTAACACATGACATATATCAGATATTGTCCTATTATCCTATGGGACAATATCTCACATAACAATATTAATTTTGCATTACCTAAATGTGCTTTCTAGTTTTACAAACATTTAACTGTTTCATTAGCTTGCCCTGTTGCATTTAGTGGCTTAGTTGTTTTATTTTCTTTTAATATTGTATCCATGTACCATAAACGACGCCACAAAAAAAAATTTACAGTGAAATCTGGGGTCCAATGATTTCACTGCAGAGAGACTAGCTAAATTGGTTAAGTTAATGAAATGTAAACTGGCTCACGTACTTCTTGAGTTCAATAAAACAATGTTATCATTGATAATTCATCAAGTAGACTTTAGCATTTATTTCCATATTATTATTCACCAACAATTAAACTCTATATGAATTATTACAAAGTAACAGCATAATATCAATTTAATCTGGTAAAGCTTTGGGTTGTACACTACACTTGGTACTTGGTTCCACCACCTATTCAATCAGGCAGTCCTGTATCAGGCAGTCCATTTGCAAACAAAGTGAATTATCAGATGGGTGCCCTTAATCTCTGTAGTAAACTTTGTTCTCAGAGCAGTGACAATGAGATAATGCCTGAATGGTCTGGAATATTTGCTTAGTTAAGACATTTGGACAGTGGCATGGCTCTACTGATCAGGCCTACTAATTACTGCACTTGGTGTGAAGACGAGAGCCTCATTTAAATATAGTCACGAGCAATTTAGATGGTTACTTTTCAGGTATATTTATTTATAACAAATTTATTCATACTATGGTTGCAACAATCCTTCTTTTTGTGACATGAATTTCAATGGCAAGAGGATACATACTCGATTGTGTCTACTACCTACGCCGGAAGTGCACTTACTGCATATGAGTGGTGGTGTAACTTCCTGCAGGAAATATGCTTGTTGCGCATGCGTGGTCACACATTTTCGGTGGTTTATCCTTCATGTCATACATTTTGAACTTAACTAGCCGTGAATAAGTGTAAATATCATTGGTACGTTGCAGGATGATTGATAAATGATCTGGTAAATTATGTAACCAGCAGTCAAAACAGTGGCACTGGTTTCAATAACGTGCTCTACGGTGTGCTCATTGCGTGCCGATTATAGACAATGAAATATAATGTGCTGAATCATTTCGCACTGGCAATATATTCATTGGAATTTAATATTGGAACCTATGCAGATACGCGTGGGTGGGGAATGTCAGAAATGGTTAGGGCCATATTTCTAAAGGTGTCACAACACTTTGAAAAAACCAGCCTGGGTTGATGTAACTGCACATATCTGTTCGCGTCTGTGTTCTCGTTAGTATCCATTACATACATGTTCAGGCATTTGCGGTGTCTCAGTAATAATAGGTGCCTCACTGGAGTGTTCATACCTGACAAGTTACTACTACGGTCCCATCATTATCTTAATGTCGCAATCTGTCCCCGCCATAGTCCGCTCCATCTTGTCCGGTCAGTTGCCATCTCTTACAAGGTATCTGCCCGATCGCAACTTATCGCCCTTCTCTGCTCCCCAGGGATCATGCCCCAGTTAGACTTCCTGGTGTGTTACAAACGAAAGTAGGGCACAGTAAGTTTAGGTGTGTCATTAAAAAAAATCATATCATCTGACATAACTGCATTTGAGCAGGCACATTGGCAGGTTTGCTGGTAGAACATGTTGGCAGTGTAACTGTGGATTTTTAGATGATTTCAATAGGCGGAAGGATTTTTTGGCAATTTTTTCACCACAATGCGCGTGTGCGTAGTAATTCATGCAGAAATTGGTAAACATTGATGGGCATGACACGTTCAGCCATTTTAAAAGAGTTTGAAATGTCAAATTTTGACTAAACTCCATCAGCATGTCAATGAAATGATGATGACGGCTGGTAAGAAATTTCAGAATTTTTGATGTTCAAGTTTTCTAATAATCATGCAAAACGTTAACATGGCCACCAACGGGAAGTGTAACTGAGTGCTGAACCCCCAGGCATCGTGACCGCACTGGTGGCGCCACATGGTGGGCCAAGTAAGACATACGGCAACCCACCTCGCCATCTAGCGAATGAATGTAACATGATTTCCACATTCCGGGAAAATTAAACTACTTCCGGAGAAAATTGA
The DNA here is from genome assembly GCA_033239005.1 of Lamellibrachia satsuma. Classification (NCBI taxonomy): domain Eukaryota; kingdom Metazoa; phylum Annelida; class Polychaeta; order Sabellida; family Siboglinidae; genus Lamellibrachia; species Lamellibrachia satsuma. The sequence goes on from BSQZ01000132.1 coordinate 3,035, forward strand.
ACTCGTACATGTTTCGTTTTGTTAGATTTTGTCAGTTGACATGCAGCTGCTGACGCTATAGTTGGATATTACGCTTTCTTCTTTAATTTGTGCCACTGAGAACGAACATTATGCAACTGTCACCAGTAACATGAACTTGCGGAGACTGACGGACAACCAAAACGGTAAGTTACGGTGTCACGATCTTTTACTTTCGATCTGACCTAACCATGAGAACGACCTCCTATAGCATCCAAACTTCTCCTCATATATCTACTATGCATATAGATATATGGTAAAAAAATTACATTTATTTTCTCAAAACAATAAAATTTATATAAAATAAAACCAAAATATCGCCATCTCCTACGGCAGTTACGCATAGCGCCAAGCCCAAGGCTACCGTAAAATCGATACATATGACAAGGCATCATTCAGTTTCACCAAAAGTCCGTGCGACGGCGCTGCTATGATTGAAATCAAACATAGTACAATTATGCATTTCTGTATTTCAATTGTGCGTGCCTGCATGCTTTGTTGCTTCAATGAAGCACGCACGTGCAATTAAAATACAGAAATGCATAACAGTACGATGTTTGATTTCAATCATATAGCAGCGCCGTCGCACGGGTTTTTGGTGAAACTGAACGACGCCTTGTCATGTGTATCGATTTTACAATAGCCGTAAATTGGCGCTACGCGTAATTGCCGCAGGAGATGGCGATATGTTGGTTTTATTTTTTCAAGATGTTGATCGTTCTGAGAAAGTAAATGTAATGTTTTGACCGCGTGACATGTGTATATGTATAGCAGATAAATGAGGAGAAGTTTGGGTGCTCTAGGTGGTCGTTTTCATGGTTAGGTCAGAAAGTAAAAGATCGCCGGCGCCTACTTTCGGGGCCTGCATGTATTAGCCGGAACTAGGCAGAATCGTCGACTCCGCTATTGAGCTAAGGGCCGAGGTCCCGGCCGTAAAAATCGTTCGCACGAATTTGGGCTTTCCGTAACCAAATGGCTAAGGAACTAATAACTTAAGTTTTAAAACCGATACGCACTAACCGTTTCACATGTGTATTCCGTGACATACAGCCAACACTTGGGCGTCAAAAAAAGAAGAAATGTGCTCCAAATAATTATTTTGTGTGAAACACAAGACGGCAGAGCTGGGATAAAAGAAATTTAATGACAGTAGTTTTCACGTAACATATATACACGACAAGTCAATTAATTGGCAAAAGTTGTGGTACAATATAATAATAATGCATGTATACGCAGTGAAACATAAACTGTCCATAAAGTTAGCACACTAGAATGTTTGCTAATTGTCCCAGCATGCTGTTTGCTAATTGTCCCAGCATGTGACCGACACTTGGAGTCAAGAAAAAGAAGAAATGTGCTCCAAATAATTATTTATGAGAACATTTATCGGTCACATAGAAAGCATTTCATAAATAGCCGCCATACTGTGCACGTGATGTTGCCTTTGGGTCACATGGTCTAAATCGATTTCGTGTAAAATGAGGCCAGAGTGGGCCAGCAGCACAGACATAAATAAAACACCTGTTAGTAAGTTAGTAGATTACTGATGTACCTCTATGGCCAGCAGACGGCAATTCTTGGCGTGACCTTATATTAACCTACGATACTAAAATTGTATAGTCACGTTCACAAAACATCCGGTTTTATGTTAAATTTGAGATGCACATGCGTTCTGAGAAAAAGGTAATAATTTCACACTTTTACATGGTTACTGTTAGGTAACTTTAGTGATATACATATAAGAATGCATACAGACATGAAATACGTGTTTATTGCTCTGGCATTTTTGTAAGGTTTCACGTTTCATAAAAAATGCGTAAGTTTTTTGACGAGCAAGTCCTTCGCCGATACAACAGCAACAGCCAGATAGAAAAAAATGTATGGCGATTGACTTTGCCTAGCCGGTACGAGCCCGGAACCAGAAGGAACGGCGAATAGCGTGGATTGCATGATATATATAATGATGTCACCGGAATGTGTAGAGAGATAATTTCATAATGCAACTTTCCACCAAGTGAGAAATAATTACACGTACATTAACGTATGTTTTGGGCTCCCGGAACGATGACTTATTGACGATCGGCGGCCATGTTTTGGCTGTTCCGTTTATTGAACATCACCTAGTGGGCGGCCTTACATTAGTGGGTTACTGTTGCAACACCGTCATTGGGTTTATGTTGAATTTTTCTAGACAGCAGCGCCACCTACTACATCTTCCACACCCTGGTAGTGTTATCGAAGAAAACCAATGGATCGCTATATATATAATATACATGCTTACTAATACAAAACTTGACCATGTGCCCCTACTGATACTGATTTAGCTGCATTAGCATACAGATTTAGTTGCATAGAACCAACAAATATAACATATTAGTTTAAAACTTTAATAAATACTAATACATCAGTATCCTACACAGAACACACTAATAACAACTGGTCTAAATACTAAACAAATGAACCTTGTCTACATACAAAAACATAGATAACCAACTGTTGTGATAACACCAATGACTTCAAGAGTGAAATCTAGCAGATAACAGCATAACATGATCAAATAACACAGACAGCTGCTGGCAGCAGTGCTGTTGTAGCTTAGCGTCTTAGTATCTGAATATTGCTATGCCAACCTATACAATAGTTACAGTGTTTAACATGCAAAAAAGCTAGTGAGTGCCTCCGTAACAAGCTGGAGACAGAACTACATGAGAAAAAAGAATAGCAGTTGTTTTAATAGTACTGCTGTATAAGTGAAATTTGTCTGCCTAACAACTTCATGAATATTTTTCTTGTCCTCATGTTTGTTATCAATATCGATTTGTTGGCATTGTATGTTATATGGATCTAGGGGCATAAAAGGATTTATAAACCATTATCAATTATATCTTCTCTCTATGTATTAGGTCTAAAAAAGCAATCATAATAAAGCATAATATGTTTTATACATATTATCTAGGGATTTGTAACTTAGCATTTGTCATATTATTATATAACTTTATTATATACCTTTGTGAGTTTAGTCCCATTATACTGGTAGTCCTATTGTAGAATGAGTCCTTTTGCCCTCCATGTTGACACACTATTGATTTCATGGTAAAGTATTTTGTCACAATTGCAATTACTTTTAGATTCACACCCCTACTTACTAACTAAGGCAGCTCATTGCATAGGTGCTTATCCAGAGTTACAATGCTGCTGATTGCCTGAGTTATAATTGCAGTTGATACTGAACCTTGAATAAACAAGGAGTCCATTAAACAATAAGTAAGAAATGAAAGTCTAGTATGGGCAGTTAGAACTGTAAAGGGCATACTGTGAAAGTGGATTCATAAGTCAGACAATGATTCAATAATCTGACCATTACAGAGCACATTTACAAAGAACATGTTGTGAAAGTATATTTCCTTAATGATAAACAACAGCTATGCCTAGTTACATGGGCGTCTTAGGTAAAAAAAAATTGTGTATCATGTTCAGAATTTAACATAAATAATACATCAACACAATAATATGATGCAGGTTTTACCTGGTGGTCAGCGCCTTTTTAAAACATGCCTAATTAAAAAAAAATTATAATATGTAAATGTTTATTTAAGACAAAAAGTCTATAATATATACATAAAATACACATGCACACACTTGTTGTGCATTAAAATATATGTTATGTACCCCCATGTTTACTGCATTAAACAGTGTTATACTCACCAAATCAGTTATATGGTCAGCAGATTGTATGAGACTTCTTATAAGGAAAACAATTTCTGAAAATGACAAGTACATATTTATGATTGTGTCACTTCAATATTTTCCATGACATAATAGTCAGTAGAAAGACACACAGTATAGAAATAATTAAAAATATACGCAGTTGTAAAACCATATGTATTTAAGTTGAAGTCTGCATTGTACCCCCAGGTTTACTATGTTGTATGGTCAACAGATTATATGAGGCTTCATACAAGAATAAATGTCTGAAAATGACAATTATGTGGATATTTATGATTGTGTCACAGCAAGATTTTCCATGACATAATAATCAGTAGAAAGACACACTATTTAAAAATAATTTACAATATACACAGGTGTAAGATATGTCTCTAGAATGGGGTATGTAATGTCCCCCCATTTGTACTACTTTGAACAGTGTTAAATCACCAAACCAGTTGTATGGTCAGCAGATTGTATGAGATTTCTTATCAGGAAAATGTCTGAAAATGACAAGTGGATATTTATGATTGTGTCACAGCAAGATTTTACATGACATAATACTCAGTAGAAAGAGACACTATTTAGAAGCAATGATAAAGCAATCATAAATATCCACTTGTAATTTTCAGACATTTATCCTTATGAGAAATCTCATACATACATATACATGGGTTAATAATACCTTACTAATCTATCATAGATACAATATATGTACATTAAAAGCATTAATCTGTAAAATGTTGATGTCTTGACACTTTTTCACATTTTAATTTCTCATGGGACGGCTGCTAATATATAATGAAAAAACAAATCTGCAATTTGAATTTTTATTGACATTTGTAGTCAATATCAAATGCAACACTGACTTGGCAATAACACTGTTTAGTTTTGACATCTTCACAAATGATATTAAAAAAATACTATATTGATTTTGAAACCTTTTTTCACATTTCATTTTCTCATACGTACTACCATATCATAAAACTATTTTTAAAACCAGGTCTGCAATTTTTATTTTTTATTGACATCTTAGTCAATATTAAATGCAACACAGACTCGGCATATAACATATGTAAAATGTTGACATCTTTAAAAAATCATATTTCAAATATTACTTTATTGATTTTGAAACTTCTTTCACATTTAAGTTTTTATGGATACTATCATCTCCTAAAGCTATTTTAGCAACCAGATCCCATTGACATTCCAATCAATGTCAAATGCACTACTAGTACCTAGTCATTGACCTTGGTCTAGAGTAGTGTCAGACTCGGCTATACAAATTACGATTTATTAAAAGTTGACGTCTTCCAAAACCCATATCTCGAAAAGTTCTTTATCGATTTTGTAGCTGTTTTCACATTTCAGTTTCTTATGGCTTCTGTCATACAGTAAACACATAAAAAACAGTGACACCGAGCCGGCTGATTTTGTTAATAATGTTCTGAATATCACACAAGCGGTTAGTTTTTACCAAATTATGTAGGAAACATTACTTCACTTGATTTCTAGAATACAATTTATCACAGCATAATAATATTTTCTGGTTACATTTGCGTAAAATATGCTGTTTTCAACGAGAAAACACATGCACTGTTGACGTACGTTTTTTTCATGTTTTACTCTCAGTTGGGTCTCATCCAGTGTATGAAACGTCCTTGACATTGCTTCAACTTTCTTATAATGCTAAACTGCAACCTCATATTGATGAAAAACATAAAATATTTAATAGCTCGCTATTATATATGTAATCATAATTGCAATGGACAATGTGTTTTCTAAGGTCACATACATACTTATTTAAAGGTAAACAAAAGTTATGGTCTTTGGCCTATGCACCTATAAGAGTTAGTAGTTATTAAATCATGACCATTTGCAAAAAAAATGTATAGCTCAAAAAATATAGTAGAACTAGAGGACATGAGGTAACATTAGTAAGGCACCAGTGTAGATTGTATATCAGGAAGTAATCGTTCTCACAGAGGAAAATTAATGAATGAGACGCATTTTCTACGAATTGTGTAACTGCAGACAGCGCGTGAATATGTTTAAAAATAACATTGACACATCTCAGTAGGACGTGTTACACAGAGACTCATAGTCATAGATGAAAAAAATTGGTGGACTCTCAATAAGCCAAAGGCTTCCTTGTCCACTTGCCATCTGGGCCTTTGACTTGGATGGCAGTCTTGTTAAATCTTGTTAAAAACCACAATTAAGACTTGCACGCCAATGGTTTACTAGTTAGGACAACCTTGTTGAACGCACAGCACCTTAGTTTTATGGGCAGCGCCATACTGATAGATAACCCCATATCACGAGTGCGTGTAGTCTGGCAATATTTGTTGGCCACATGAACATATATTTGTACACGCCTATTACTATGCTTGCCAATAAGATATGGCCATACTGTTTGCAGTAAAATTTTGCATAAATTGGCTTTTAAATGTTGGGAAAAAAATATTTGTATAAACGTAATTTCGAAAAAAGAAATACATTTTTCACAAAAAAACTTTTCAGGGTAAATGTGTCTCAACATGTATTTGAAATAAAAACATGTTTTTAGCATATTTTTATTTGCGAAATACAATATAAAATAACATTTTAGCCACTCCTTGGCACCCTCGCTAGCCAGGGGTGGTGGTAGTAGTACTACAGTACCCATGGCAGATCGATCTGTTGAAAGGTTGATTTGTCAGTTTGTCCCATGCCGTGTGCGCTGTATGTGGAGAGTCATTTTATGACAGGGTATTCGTGCTATAAATGCGACGGTTTAACCATGACACTTTTATAGCCAATCACAGCCTATGTTTTGGTCATGACAATTTAGAAGCCAATCACAACCTTTATTTTGGTTGTGACACTTCAACAGCTAAGGGTTCTTTTTCTATCCTACAAATTTTACAAATTACAAGCGCACAATATTTGAGGAATATATTAATAATATCGCACAGCGAAAGATCGGTTACCAGCAAGTGAAGTACACACAGAGTATAGCTAACCTATCTTTACCGAAACAGATTTACTGAAATAAACACATACGCGCACGTGTGCACACACGAACACGCCCACACGCGCACACGCACACGCACACGCACACGCACACGCACACGCACACGCACACACACACACACACACACACACACACACACACACACATTGTATTTATCTGCACAAATAATATTATGTGCAAAGAAAGGGTTGTACGATTTAAAATAGCAGATACAAATGCAGTGGTGTATGTTGTGGCCGAGTAGTATAGCATATAAGGTAGACGTTACATTTTTGGAAATGCTGGATCGAACCTGACACTGATCTGAATTTTTTGTTTTATATTTTCACCAAATAGTTTGTTAAACAAAACCATCTTTACAATACAATGCATTGCTTGTAAATAGTATAGTTGAATTGATTATAAAGTCATGATTGACCTAAAAATTAAATACGTGTATGCATTTACAATTTCCATTGATATTGATGCCATATTATTCCTGCCAACCCTCCCGGATTGTCTTACGTAACTCCCGTCCTACCGGAAAACAAGGAAATCTCCCTGATTGTAGGCTGTGAGAAAATACATTGAGATTTATATGACACTTCAGCCAGGAGTTCCCTTCACTTGCGTTTTATCACAGTTCTCATCGTACCGCATTTAACGATCAGCGCACTGTAAAAAATTTTGCATATATATATATATATATATATATATAAAGTGAATGTCATATTTTGTAATGCTGATTTTAGTTAATATTGAAAAACGAATGTCTGCTCAAGCGATATTATATCTATGAAACCAAGCCCACGCAAGGGCCAAGCCCACAAAGGGCAAGGGTATTAATATACTGATCGGGGTCAAATGTGTTATTCTTAATAGTATGTGCACAGGAGATCGATATTCTAAACCATTAACAGTTATTTCATCGCTAGAGTGCAAAAAATCGTTAGGAAAATTGTATTGAATGAGATATTTACGATTAATATTGCCACTCAGCATTCAGTGTTGTATTATATTCAAAACATGTCTCACAAACCTTTTTTCTTCAAAAAACTTTGTCGTACGTTTATACCCCCAGTGATCGGTAAAGCGAGAATCCTTGATATAATGATACACTACACTCACTCGTCTCTCCACTTTGTCATCACTGGAAAAATAATATTGCAGAATAAAGTAATTTAATTAATTTAGTTTAATTTAATTAACAAACCAGTCAATACAAGATGGAACTCAGAAAAGGTACGATAATTTAAAACAACTACCTGTACCAATGTATTGCTAATTTGACAGTTTTGATGGTCTAGTAACAAGATATTTGTATCTACCCTTAGTGATTGATACCACATTGTAAAATACCACAGTATATCATATGGTGTTTTGATACAGGTAAAACATGGTATGCCATGGTATACTATACATTAACCTACACAATATATAAAAACAATTATGGTATACTATAGCTATCCATGATCTATGGCGGTTTACCATGATATACCATGGTACATTTTCAAAAGGTTACATTTAACCACTGCAAAGAATATTGGTATAAATTTATAAAGATAGAAGAAACATAGAGAGTATGCACTAAACTATTGAACATAAATAATAAACAGACCCTTCACACAGGATGAAGTGCATGTACTACACCAATTTAGATAGCTTGGTGGTAGATAGTCCGTATGAACGTGCCTACAAAATTAGAAAGTTCTTTTAGAATGTTAACAGTTTTAGCTCACCAGATATGAAGTAAATCAGACCTGCCAATGTGAGCTAGTGCATCATTGATGTTCCTGTAATATCTTTCTATGAAGAAATTTGTCTTTAATACTCCATCCTCAGATCATGCAAAACAAGATGTTTGAACTTTAATAAAAAAGGAAGCTATTACTGGTGAAAATGTACATGCATGTCATTCTATATATGGACCCGTAGTCACGATAGTTGTAAAAAAAGTCTATCTACGTACCCAGACTACCATACCTAATGTTTTCGACCCAGTACCGGAAACACACCTATTTTTGTTAAGCCTTGGGTAAAATTTCAGTAAATTCTGAGACATCAACTTTTTGTCCACTGGTTGATTTCACGTAGAACATGGTATATTATGGTTTATTTTTTCAAAACCATTTAAACCAAACCATTTATATGATGACTGTATATGTTTGTTGTGGCGTATGTTTTGGGTACAAAAGCAGGGGTTTAGCAATAACAAATGCCTTTTTGTTTCTAAGCTGATTAGTGTAGTACATGTACTTCTTCCTGTTTGAAAGGTTTGTTTAATATATCTGATCAGTAGTTAAGATAACCTTTGTATGTTCTATCGTTACACATTTATACCGATATTCTATGCAGGGGTTAAATGTACATGATACAGGTATCTTGTACCAGACCATCAATCCCTTTCTAGCTGTGATATGGAAATTAGTTTTAAAACATCATGGTTGGCTTCCAAATTAGCAATATCAGGCACATAGGTAGTATTTTTAAATTGTTCTCCCTTTTCTGAGTTCCATATTTAATTGACTGGTGTGGAATATCCATTGGTATTAATTAAATTAAATTACATAACCTTTTTTCTGGAATACTACATCCATATAAAAAGATAGACTAGGCTGTAGCAACTAATCCATAGGAACATAAAGCACATCTTTCCAGTGATGACAACGTGGAGAGTGTATAGTGTATGACTATATTTATAATACTCTGTAATATTGCATTTCCTGACTTGGTTATCACGATCAGCATCTCCGTGACACAAACATACGACTGACACTGCAGTTTCTTGGCTCATTACTTAGCAATCCGAACTTTGCCACGGAGAGTTTTCGAACTGATTCTGACATATATTATAACATATTATACAATAAACAGACCCTTCACACAGGATGAAGTACCCGTACTACACTAATTAGCGTGGTTAAAAACAAAAAGGCAAGTAGTATTGCTAATGCATACAACAGTTCCACGTAAATGTGTGTACCTATTTTTAATGTTTGTTTATTTCCTTGATTAATTTGGGGATACATTCCATTGCTGTAATATAATATATATATATATATATATATATATATATATAATATATATATATATATATATATATATATATATATATATATATATATATATATATATATATATATATATATATATATATATATATATGTCAGAATGAACTGTGTTTTTTGGTAGAATATGGTTTTAATGGAAATTTTAAATGTATGTATTACATTTTTTGTCAATAACTGATTTTATAATCAACTCAGTAATACTATTTACAAACAGGGCATTGTATTGTAAAGATGATTTGGTTTAATAAATAAAAAATGTTTTGGTGAAAAGATAAAACAAAAAATTCAGACCAGTGTCTAGTTCAATCCGGTATTTCCCAAAATGTAACGCCAACCTTACGCGCTGTACCACTCCGCCACAACGTGCACCACGGCATTTGCGTCTGCTATTCCAATACTTTTTTGTATACGGATACAATGTTTGTACTGAAGCGTATTGCTGCCATCAATAGAAAAAATATGTCGAAATTTCGACATACTAAGTCGACATTTCGCCTTAGGATATTTTCTTTCACAGTTCCATTTATACGGAAGTGTATTGCAGCCATAATTATATAAAACAAAAGTTGAAATTTCGACTTACTAAGTTGAATATTTTACTTAGCCATGTTGAAATTTTGACTTATTTATTATACATGGCAGCAATATGCTTCCATATGTTTGTGTGTGTTTATTTAAGTAAATTTGTTTCAGTAAAGACAGGTTAGTTAGCTCTGTGTGAATTTTACTCGCTGGTACCCGATCTTTCGCTATGAGTTATTGTCTATACATTCCTAATATATTGCGCGCTTGTAATTTATAAAAGAAAGTCTGCAATATAGGATAGAAAAGAACTGTTAGTTGTTAAAGTGTCACAACCAATATAAAGGATCTGATTGGCTCTAATAGAGTCGATCACGACCAAAATAAAGGCTGTGATTGGCTATATATGTAGGATTGCGATCGGGATTGCAGTTTATATATATATATATATATATATATATATATATATATATATATATATATATATATATATATATATATATAGGTAACTAGTTACCCTATTTAAAACAAAACATTGATTTCAATAAATCAAAAAAACATTTATTTCAATTAAGTAAATCTATTTTAATAAAATAATAATATTGGTTTTATATATTAATCATGATTATTTTCAACCCTAGGTACAGGTACGTCTCAGGCGCCATCGCCTGGTGGATTCAGCTTTGGCAGCACCCCAAAAGCTGCAACACAAACATGCACAGCGCAGGGACCGACGACATGCCAGAAGTAGCTTCACAGCCAGATAGGTCACAGAGATCAATGACTGGTGGACTGTTTGTAGAAAATCCGAAACAAATTTAGTGCCATATTCATCCCAGACATCTATTGGACTCTTTAGTGTAATTCCAAAAGCAACTTCACAACCAGATATGTCTCAGAGACCAACGTGTGGTGGACTCTTTGATGAAATTCCGAAAGCAAATTCACAGCCAGACACGTCACAGAAACCATTGGCTTGTAGACTCTTTGGTGATAATCCGAGAACAGCTTCACGGCCAGCCTCGTCCCACGGACCACCAGTTGGTGGATTCAACTTGAGTAGTTTCATGAATACAGCTTTAAAACCAATCACATCAAATAAACCAAGAAGAAGAATTCTAAGAGCAACAAAACAAAGTAAACAATCTCTTGATGTACTCAGATTTGGTGACAGTCTGACATCAGCTTCACAGTCATACCAGAAACCAGCCTTTGACGGACGAAGCCTCGGTGAAACTCCGCAGGCAACTACACAGTCAGACACATCCCATGCAGCAAAGGCTGGTGGATTCTTTGGTGACACCCCGAAAACAACATCACGACCAGACACGTCACAAGGACCAGAACCTGGTGGATTCAACTTTGGTGATACCCCGAAAGCAGCATCGCAACCAGACACATCCCAAAAGCATACGACTACTGGATTCTTTGGTGACACACCGAACACACTTTTACAATCAGACTCATCCCAGGGACCAACAACTGGTGGACTCTTTTGTGACACATCGAAAGCATCTTCACAGCCAGATACGTCACGACGACCAGAGCCTGATGGATTAAGCTTTGGGACCACCAAGAAAGCAACGTCACATTCCAACACCTCCCATAGAGCAACGACTGGTAGCCACTTTGGTGACATTCCGAACACAGCGTCGCGGTCTGATACGGCACAAGGACCAGAGCCTGGTGGATTCATCTTTGGGGACACCCCAAAAGCGGCTTCACTGCTAGAAACGTCATGTATCGAAACGACTGCTGGATTATTTGTTGACACTGCAAAAGCAACTTCTCAACCAGACATATCCCAGAAACCTACGGCTGTTGGACTCTTTAGTGACACACTAAAGGCAGCATTACAACCAGATACGTCACAACTACCAAAGTCTGATGTACTTAGCTTTGGGACCACCAAGAAATCAACGTCACATTCAGACACCTCTCATAGAGCAACGACTGTTGGCCTCTTTGGTGACATTCCGAAAACAGCGTCACAGTCAGGCATGTCACAAGGGCCAGAGCCTGGTGGATTCAGCTTTGGGGGCACCCCGAAAGCGGCTTCACAACCACAGACGTCATGTAGACCAACGACTGCTGGATTATTTGTTGGCACTGCGAAGGCAGCTTCTCAACCAGACCCATCCCAGAAATCTACAACTGTAGGACTCTTTGGTGACACACCGAAAACAGCTTCACAACCAGAGACGTCACAACGACCAGAGCCTGATGGATTTAGCTTTGGGACCACCGAAAAAGGAACTTCTGGTAGCCTCTTTGGTGACGCTCTGAAAACAGCGTCGCGGTCTGATACGTCACAAGGATCAGAGCCTGGTGGTTTAATCTTTGGGGACACCCCAAAAGCGGCTTCACTGCTAGAAACGTCATGTAGACCAATGACTGCTGGATTATATGTTGACACTGGGAAAGCAACATCGCAACCAGAAGCATCCAATAAACCTATGGCTGTTGGACGCTTTAGTGACACACCGAAAGTAGCTTCGCAGCCAGATACGTCACGACGACCAGAGCCTGATGGGTTAGGGTTTGGGACCACCAAGAAAGCAACGTCACATTCCAACACCTCTCATAGAGCAACGACTGGTAGCCACTTTGGTGACATTCCGAACACAGCGTCGCGGTCTGATACGTCACAAGGACCAGAGCCTGGTGGATTCATCTTTGGGGACACCCCAAAAGTGGCTTTACCGCTAGAAACGTCATGTATCGAAACAATTGCTGGATTATTTGTTGACACTGCAAAAGCAACTTCTCAACCAGACATATCCCAGAAACCTACGGCTGTTGGACTCTTTAGTGACACACTAAAGGCAGCATTACAACCAGATACGTCACAACTACCAAAGTCTGATGTACATAGCTTTGGGACCACCAAGAAATCAACGTCACATTCAGACCCCTCTCATAGAGCAACGACTGTTGGCCTCTTTGGTGACATTCCGAAAACAGCGTCACAGTCAGACATGTCACAAGGACCAGAGCCTGGTGGATTCAGCTTTGGGGGCACCCCGAAAGCGGCTTCACAGCTAGAAACGTCACATAGACAAACAACTGCGGGATTATTTGTTGACACAGCGAAAGTAAATCCTCAATCAGACCAATCCCAGAAATCTACAGCTGTAGGACTCTTTGATGACACACCGAAAACAGCGTCAGTACCAGAGACGTCTCAACGACTAGAGACTGGTGGACTTAACTGTGGGGCCCCCGAGAAAGCAACTCTCCATTCAGGCACATCTCACAGAGCAAAGACTGGTGACCTCTTTGGTAACATTCTGAAAGCAGCATCGCAACCAGACACACCCAAGATACCTACGGCTGTTGGACTCTTTAGTGACACATCGAAAGCAACTTCACAGCCAGAGACGTCACAACGACCAGAGCCTGGTGGATTTATCTTTGGGACCACCGAAAAAGGAACTTCTGGTAGCCTCTTTGGTGACACTCTGAAAACAGCGTCGCGGTCTGATACGTCACAAGGATCAGAGCCTGGTGGTTTAATCTTTGGGGACACCCCAAAAGCGGCTTCACTGCTAGAAACGTCATGTAGACCAATGACTGCTGGATTATATGTTGACACTGCGAAAGCAACATTGCAACCAGAAGCATCCATGAAACCTATGGCTGTTGGACGCTTTAGTGACACACCGAAAGCAGCTTCGCAGCCAGATACGTCACGACGACCAGATCCTGATGGGTTAAGCTTTGGGACCACCGAGAAAGCAACTTCACATTCCGACACCTCTCATAGAGCAACGACTGGTAGCCACTTTGGTGACATTCCGAACACAGCGTCGCGGTCTGATACGTCACAAGGACCAGAGCCTGGTGGATTCATCTTTGGGGACACCCCAAAAGCGGCTTCACTGCTAGAAACGTCATGTATCGAAACGACTGCTGGATTATTTGTTGACACTGCAAAAGCAACTTCTCAACCAGACATATCCCAGAAACCTACGGCTGTTGGACTCTTTAGTGACACACTAAAGGCAGCATTACAACCAGATACGTCACAACTACCAAAGTCTGATGTGCTTAGCTTTGGGACCACCAAGAAATCAACGTCACATTCAGACACCTCTCTTAGAGCAACGACTGTTGGCCTCTTTGGTGACATTCCGAAAACAGCGTCACAGTCAGACATGTCACAAGGACCAGAGCCTGGTGGATTCAGCTTTGGGGACACCCCAAAAGCGGCTTCACTGCTAGAAACGTCATGTATCGAAACGACTGCTGGATTATTTGTTGACACTGCAAAAGCAACTTCTCAACCAGACATATCCCAGAAACCTACGGCTGTTGGACTCTTTAGTGACACACTAAAGGCAGCATTACAACCAGATACGTCACAACTACCAAAGTCTGATGTGCTTAGCTTTGGGACCACCAAGAAATCAACGTCACATTCAGACACCTCTCTTAGAGCAACGACTGTTGGCCTCTTTGGTGACATTCCGAAAACAGCGTCACAGTCAGACATGTCACAAGGACCAGAGTCTGGTGGATTCAGCTTTGGGGACACCCCGAAAGCAGCTTCACAACCACAGACGTCATGTAGACCAACGACTGCTGGATTATTTGTTGGCACTGCGAAGGCAGCTTCTCAACCAGACCCATCCCAGAAACCTACGGCTGTTAGATTATTTGGTTTCACACCAAAAACAGTGTCACGGTCAGACACGTCACTAGCACCAAAGCCTGGTGGCTTCATCTTCGGGGTCACACCGAAAGCGGTTTCGCGGGCAGTCACCTCACAATCATTATCGGCTGCTGGATTCTTTGGTGGCACTCCGGAAACAGCTTCACAACCAGCCGCGTCCCAAGGATCCCTGACTGGTCAACTGTTTTCTGACCCTCCAAAAACAGAGTTACAGTCAGACACGTCACAAGGACCAAAGCCTATTGGTTTCTGCTTTGGGGGCACCCCGAAAGCTGTTTCGCGGGCAGTCACGTCGCAGTCATTATTGGCTGCTGAACTGTTTGGTGTCACTCCGAAAACAGCTGAACAACCAGCTTCGTCTCAGCGTCGCGGTCCGACACGTCACAAAGACCAGAGCCTGCTTGTTTCAGCTTTGGAGGCATCCTGAAAGCGGTTCCACAGCTAAAAACGTCACGTAGACCAACGACTGCTGGACTCTTTGTTGACACAGCGAAAGCTGCTTCTCAACCATACACTTCACAGAAACGTACGGCTGTTGGACTCTTTGGTGACGCACTAAAAGCAGCGTCACAACCAGAGATGTTACGGCGACCAGATTCTGATGGACTTAGCTTTGGGGCCACAGAGAAAGCAACTTCACATTCAGACACCTCTCATAGAGCAACGACTGTTGGTCTCTTTGGTGACATTCCGAAAACAGCGTCACAGTCAGACATGTCACAAGGACCAGAGCCTGGTGGATTCAGCTTTGGGGGCACCCCGAAAGCGGCTTCACAGCTAGAAACGTCACATAGACCAACAACTGCGGGGTTATTTGTTGACACAGCGAAAGTAACTCCTCAATCAGACCAATCCCAGAAATCGACAGCTGTAGGACTCTTTGGTGACACACCGAAAACAGCTTCGGTACCAGAGACGTCTCAACGACTAGAGCCTGATGGATTTAGCTTTGGGACCACCGAAAAAGGAACTTCTGGTAGCCTCTTTGGTGACACTCTGAAAACAGCGTCGTGGTCTGATACGTCACAAGGATCAGAGCCTGGTGGCTTAAACTTTGGGGACACCCCAAAAGCGGCTTCACTGCTAGACACGTCATGTAGACCAATGACTGCTGGATTATATGTTGACACTGCGAAAGCAACATCGCAACCAGAAACATCCAAGAAACCTACGGCTGTTAGACGCTTTAGTGATACACCGAAAGCAACTTCACAACCAGAGACGTCACAACAACCAAAGTCTGAAGGATTTAGCTTTGGGACCACCGAGAAAGCAACTTCACATTCAGACAACTCTCACAGAGCAACGACCGGTGGCCTCTTTGGTGGCACTTCGAAAACAGTGTCACGGTCAGATACGTCACAAGGACCAGTGCATGGTGGGTTCGACATTGGTGCCACCCCGCAAACACCTTCGCAGTCATACACGTCCCACCCAGCAGCAGCTAGTGGACTCACTGTTCACACTATGAAAGCAGTTTCACAGCCAGACATGTCCAAGAAACCAACGATTCGTGGAGGCAGCTTTGATGACACTCAGAAAGCAACTTCAAAGTTAGTCATGACTAAGCAACCAGCATTTGGTGAAATCAGCTTCGGTGACACACCGCAAGTTGTTGCACAGTCAAGAGTGTTCCAGGGACCACAGCGTTTTGGACTGAACATTAGTGACACCCAGAATTCAGCTTCAGTTCCATGCACGTCGAAGTTACCAACAGCTTTTGAACTCTTTGGTGACACACCGAAGGTAGCATCAAACGCGACCCTGGGACTAACTACTGGTAGTATTTTTGGTGATAACCCGAAAGCAACTTCTCAACCAGACACCTCACAGGGAAGAAATGCTGGTGGTCGCAGTTTTGGTGGTACCCCGAAACCTGCTTCAGAACCAGGCATGCCCCTTCGTCCTCCAACGACTATTGGACTCTTTGTTGATACCATGAAAACAGCTACATATGTAGACAACGAGGGACCAACGAATTGTGGACTACTTGGTGACACCACGAAAGCAATTTCAGAGCCAGGCATATCCCATGGACCAGCGTATGGGGGATTCAGCTTTTATCCCTTCTGGCAAGCAGCTACGCAATCAGGTACGCGAGATCTGAACTTAAGGTGGCAAGCAAAAACAGCAACACATATGTCACATACATGCATAACACATAATATAAATTTATAATTAGTTTTCTTTAATAATTGTAATCAAACGTTTGTACTTTGTGTAATGCAGTGCACTGCAATGTGGTATCTGAATGTATTATGCATCTTAATGCAGTGCACCATGATTATGTTACTATAACGTAATTGATGTATGTTAATGCAATGGGTGTTATGTATGCAATACTGTGCACATAATGTGTCTTAATGCAGCACACATTAAGTATCTTAATGTAGTGCTCTTAATGTATCTTAATGCTTTATGCATATGAATGCAGTTAATCTTACGTGTATCTGAATGCAGTGCAGTTGTTGTATATTGAGGTGTCTGGTTTACGTCACTATTGTGTAGTTAATATTGAATAAAAATTCTCAAAATTTTCAGTAAAACATTTCAGGTTGGCTAAGTATCGTTTTTCTCACAGGAACCCCAGTTTCCTCCAGCACGTCGAGTGGTTTATTTGGCTTCGCCACATCATTAGCTGGTACTTCAGCAGTGTCCTCTGTAACTACAACGTCAGGTCTGACTTTAGGTGCAGGTGAGGAACCTGAAAGCAGTCCAACTTTGGTAGTTAAATGCATTGCATTTATTGTATATGTATATACAATGAACGTTCCATATATGTTTGACTTATATTAGTGTAATATCCTTTATATATTTCAGTGCATTTTATGTATTTTAATGCACTGGATGTGACTTGTATTGAGTGCGATGCATTTTAAGTGTTTGAAAGCAATGCAACCGGTGTATATAAATGCATTACACCTGAATTCAGTTCACTTGGTATAGCGTAGTGGAATCTACTTGTATGTGAATATTAGTGCAGTTCACTTTAAGTATATTTATATAATGTACGTTATGTATTTTAATGCAGTGCACTTAAGGTAATTTAATGCAATTTAGGTAATTTAATGTTGTGCATATTAGGTATATTAGTTCATTACATCGTAAATATATTATTGCTGTGCAACATACGAATCCTAGTGCACATCTGAATTTTATTTGGTAATCCAAAAACACCAAACACGTTCATCAATGCACTCTTCACATACGTTCAAAACAAAATAAATGAAACATTAAAATGGACTTATAGCTATTTTGTGTGGGTAATTCTATGGTGAGGAGTCTGAATGCAGTACACCTAAGATAGCAGAATCCATTGTATTTATTGCGTATGGATGCAATACCTTTTATATGTTTAAGAGCAGTATCGCGTTTTCTTGCAGGAATACCGTTGTCCTCGAGCGCATCAAGTGGGACACTTGGCTGCTCCACCCCATTAGCTGGTACCTCAACAGCGTCCTCTGTCACCCCAGCGGCAGGCATGACTTTTGGTGCAGGTAAATAAGTCCGAATATATTGCATTAATTGCATATGGATGCAATATACTGGCAATACACTTGATGTATCTTAGTGCAATGAACTTTATATATTCCAGTGCATGTGAAGTATCTTAAAGCAGTGCACTTGAATTGTTTGAATGCAACAACATCAACAACGTCCATACATACATACGTACGTACGTAGTACGTGCATAAGCACATACATTTTTCATATAGATCCAAAACACATTATGTTAAAGATAAAATGAGAAACGGATTTAAATAGTATTTTGTAATCAACATTTTGTAGTTGATGAACATAAATGTGTGTGTATATATATATATATATATATATATATATATATATATATATATATATATATATATATATATATATACATACATACATATATACACATCTCATTGCGATATCGTGTTTTCTTGCAGGAACACCGTTGTTCTCGAGCGCATCAAGTGGGGCACTAGGTTTCTCTACCCCATTAACTGGTACCTCAACAGCGTCCTCTGTCACCCCAGTGGCAGGCATATCTTTCAATGCAGGTGAGGTGTCTGAATGCATTGCATTTTAAGTATCTGAATTATGTTTCTTAGTACAATACTCTTTATATATCTCAGTACATGTCATGTGTCTTAATGCAGTACACTTGACCTGTCTGATGTATCTGAATGCTATGCACTTATATATATATATATATATATATATATATATATATATATATATATATATATATATATATATATATATATATATATATATATATGGCTCCTTCAGCTTTTGCACACCATAAGTTGGTATCTCATCAGTTTCGTCTGTCACTCCGACAACTGGCTTCATTTTTTATGCAGGCGTGTCGTCTGAAGGCAGTGCACTTTAGGCATTTGAATGTAGTGCACTTCATGTATATGAACGTGATGCAATGTGACTGTATAAATGCAGTGCACTTGGTGCATTTGAATGTTGTGCATTTAAGTTGTATGAATGCAGTGCACTTCGTGTAGCTGAATGCAACGTTCTTTAAGCACACGTCCATAGCTTACTTTTAGGTGTCGGAATGCTATGCAATATTAATCGTTTTAGATAATATAATGTAATGTAATTATCACAATCATAGAACTTCGATTTTTAAAATCGAATTATCATAAATTTACCTCAAAATGTACGATGACGGTTTTCAATTAAAACAAAAGAAACGTTCGTGACATTCAGGACACAGTGGAAATGGAATTAAATTAACTCGTATCCCATTACAAGCATCTTAATACAAATAAGTTGAAAGGATGACCACACAGTGTACCTCAAAACAAAAATTAATATGACCAGTCGTAAATTTACTTTCTCGTCTAGCTGGACCCGGTAACGGTGATTATTCTCAAGGACATCAGCCTTGTGCTTGTTTCATCTGCCTCCCAACAGATTATTGTAATTCCACTGTGGTGCACTTTTCCCGTAATCACTTTTTATTGACATTTTTTATTTGATGGAGACAAAAACATCTGAGTTAGAAAACTGTTAACGTTACTACGGTGTAGTTAACATTTGAAAAGAATAATCTGAAATAAAAAACATAATATATTTTTGTAATTCATCCCAATCTTCTGATCAGGTTCAAATCAAGAATAGATGTTTAGTGAAACATGGTACATTGCTTCAGTATGTTTTTCCTAGCAGGAACACCAATGTCCTCCAGCATATCAAGTACGACATTCGGCTTCGAAACACCATTAACTGGCACCTCAACAGTGTCCTCTGATACCCACACGGCAGGCATGACTTTCGGTGCAGGTGAGGTGTTAATTTCATGTATCTTAATACAATATTCTTTATTTATCTCACTGCAGGTCATGTGTTTTAATGCAGTTCACTTGAACTGTCTGAATGCAGTGTACTTTATGTTTCTGAATGCAATGCGCTTTTTATGTCTAAATACATATGTATGATTTGCACAATTTAATTACCTGAGTGCAGTGCACTTGATGTATATTAATGCAGTACCCTCTAAGTGTCTTAATGTAGTGGACTTTTTATATCTTAATGCAGTAAACTTGAGACAATATAATTAAGTGCATTGATACCCTGCTGATGCTTAATATTGATACCTTGCTGATGTGTAATGGCAGAAAGCTGAGGTTGTTTGCTACAGGAACACACAAAGAGTAACTGTTGTTAACATGTATCGATGAGAAATAGCTTGTACAAACATGTTCATCGAGAAAAATATCATACATGTAAATCGATGAGATATAGCTTAATCACAAACTAGCTCATCAAGAAAGGCAATTATTAAATGACATGTAAAATTAGCAAAGGTGGGGCGATCATTTATCCCACCAGGCCTCCAATATGGGAGGCCCCAACCCCCTCCCCAGGATTCTGATGTATTTAAATGTATTACGCTTTAGGTATAGTATTGGTGTGCATATTATGTATCCTAATGCAGTGCTAAAATTATTAATGTGGGAATCCATAAACACCAGAAACGTACATACATACATTTTTCACATATGTCCAAAACGCTATATTAAGTATAACATGAGATAAAAGGATTTCTTGGTATTCTTGGTAATTCTAATTGACATTTTGTTAATGCACTTTATGTATCTAAACATTATTAAACAAATTGACTTTGATAGTTTCACTGAGTATCTTTCGAAAGTGTGAATAGCACTAGGCCCAGTCGAAAATAATGTAATAGTGTGTCATGTGATTTCATCAAAACTAAATAACACATTTGCACAAACAAGTTATCTTGTCGCCATTTGCAGTTATTGGGGTGTTTGAATGCAGTGCACCTTCATTATTGATGCGCACCTGATGAAGCTTAATGCACATCAACACTTAGTATAACATTCCAGCAACACCAAAAACAATTATTAAAAATATTGTTTTTCTAGTTATTGTCTGTCAGGACAGCAGGCCTGACTGTCAGGACAGGTGAGGAATCTGAAAGCAGTGCATTTTATGTACATGTTTGCACTTGCAGTGCCCTAAATATGTGTGTGTGTATATATATATATATATATATATATATATATATATATATATATATATATATATATATATATATATATATATATATATATATATATATATATATATATATATATATATATATATATATATATATATATATATAGTGGTGAACGTTGATTTTATTATGTTTTTATTGCATTTGATATTAGTCATGGTCATTTTCGTTTGAAGTTAGGTGATATATGCGGCACCATACTAAGGTTAATTCCACCGACTGGCTTTATAACCATGCTACAGTCTATAAATGTCAGAGCTTGGAAGTGGGTTCATATCCACAACAAACATTGGTGTTTCTGGTGTGCGTTCTACTTTTTCCATTTAAAACGTGTGTGTGGGTGCGCAAACGTGCTTCCGTGTCTAACCTTATTTTTACTACCCGGTAATCCCACCGCATCTGATCAAGATGAATACACACGCACACATTGTGTGTGTTTGTACATTTCATTTGACGTAATATTCTATAAAATAATTCTCACTCGAGTGCGATGTTTCTGTGTGTCTGTTTATGTTGTTGCAATTGCAGGTTTGGCTTCAGAAGCATCACCAAAACCTCCTTCCAGAGGAATGTTGAGCTTATCTATAGGGAGCATCGTCAAAGGGCAACAGTCAACAACGGTTTACCATGAATGGGACCAACAAACGGTAGAAGTACGAAACTTTAAACCAAGCACAGTTGCTGAAACGTTTGCCAGGTGCTTTGGTTGCAAGGATCACTGTCCATGTGGCGGAGAAGTGGAACATGTGGATGTGTCAGATCAATCCAGAGGCACGGTTTATGTGAAATTTAAAAAACTGGGAGGTAAGCACAAAATATCCGCGACGACAAAAGTAATTGCGTTTATTAGAAACACAATATCATGCATGCATGCATGCATGTACATATGTGCGTATGGTATATATATATATATATATATATATATATATATATATATAAATATATATATATATATGTGTGCGTGTGTGCGAACTGGCGGGCGGGTTGGTGGGTCGGTGATTGGGTGGGTAGATGTATGTTCTGTGAATAGTGCACATGCTATTTCAGTTTGATTAAAACTTTACAAAAAGTCTGTAAAACTGACATCAATATAATATGTATAATACATTTTCACGAGTATGATATGTTATACATCAACTATGTCTTACCTTTAGTCATATATATTTGATATATATATATATTTGTATATATATATATATATATATATATATATATATATATATATATATATATATATATATATATATATATATATATATATATATATATATATATATATATATATATATATATAAAATATAGTATAATATATATATATATATATATATATATATATAATTATCTACTACATCAGTCTTGCGTTGGTTATTGCATAATAAATAAATATATATATATATATATATATATATATATATATATATATATATAAATAAATATATATATATATATATATATATATATATATATATATATATATATATATATATATATATATATATATATATATATATATATATATATATATATATATATGCAATAACCAACGCAAGTCCGAAGTAGTAGAGAATAAAAATTTACCAAATAAATGCCGTTTTTATTACAATGTGGACTGACTATCACGCAGCCACTTTGCGAAGAACATTAACAGGAATGTGAGCTCCTCAAAGCAAACCAGACAGGAACTGAACGTATGTACAGCTCCGTCCGGCAAGTTTCTCAGAGCCCACATTCCTACAAACATGACGATAACATGTCTACATCAAGAAGTTGTCATGAACATATAATGCAAATAATAATGGCATAACAGGTGGGGCCATTTAGCTAACCTGTATAAGCATAAGCCACGAATACAGATGAAGAAACAGGAAGCCTGTCTGCGCAGAAAACCCCATGAACACCAATTACTAGGGGACAAACCCCGTTTTCATCTAATGTAAAGCCAAAAGTGGGGAAAGCAGTTTCGACATCTTCCAAATTCCTATTTCATCAAAGATGTACAATTGCATTTTAAACTACCGTAAATTCTGTATTTGTAGCTGCACCCCAAATTAAAGCCGCACCCGACACAAACCCTGACTTTCCACCGCATCGTTTGTTGCAGGCAAAAACCTTATTTAAAGTCGCACCCGGACTTTCAGCCAAGACGTTTAACCCTGCGTATGACGAACTTCCGTAGCGCACATAATTAGAAAAAAATTAAATGGGTTCCGTAAAAAAAGTATTAACTTTGCTAATAGTTCTCATCAATGAATGAATGAGGTATAATGTTATTGCTAAAACAGTCTTTAATGTAATGCAATGATAATAACTACATCACATCATATAATCATGGGAATATTATTATGTGAATTTTGTCAAAACGGAAAACAAAGACAAACAAATTTCACTGTGCTACCAGATAATAAGCATTGAAAATAAGGAAGAAAGGTAGGGAGGAGGGCGGATTTCGAGAGACAAGTACACACAATTTCGCAATGCGGATACTGGAGCAGGAGCGAAAGTTTCAAGATACTGGCTCCGGTTTGAAATGGTTTCTGCTAAACAGTGATTGGCTGGCTAGCGCGGAGTAATACATTTTTTTGGCCAAATAGTTCAGTTGTAGTCTCAGACACCCAGGGCAAGTTTAGCGAAGACCTGCCTTGGTTATTTCCGATGTAGTCATATAGTTACATCATTAATCACCCCCCCCCATATAAACAAGAGCGACAAGCCAGCTCACTGCAGTGAAGCGGTCGTGTACCACTGGCCGCCATTTGCACGGCAGAAACAGTTGCATCCACTGCATGACATAGGGTAGTACTGTTTAATGTGTGAACATAGCATGTTACAAATAGTTGTCTAATATATGTAAGTAAGTAAGTAAGTGAGTAAGTAAGTTAATTTATTTCCTCCTCACCATCATCATGTTCAATATAAGGTAATCAAAAGCAATGAAGATGAGGTGGCTACCAGATAAGTATAAACTTCTCAGGCTAGTAGCCAGTGACGATGACACCAGGAACCAATTAACTTGAAGATTTGTCAATGTCATTTGTTCTTAATGGGGCATGGCCACCAGACTGATTACTAATTTGGGTGAGGGTGTTCCCAGCAGTTGTGTTATAAGTGTGGGCATATTAGAGTGAGCATCGTGCATTAGTGTTAAACTCTCCAAGACAAACATTTTGGAGGCTTCCTGGAGAAAGTTGTGGGACAACGAATATGGTTATTTCCTGTGTGGCTTACAGCTGTACGAATCGACAGAAGACAGGATCTAACATCTTGTTATTTTCAGGTAATTTATGTTGCAAATGTTTGTGCTGTGTTAGTGTATATGTGAATGAATGTAACAGTTTCGAAAATGTTCTGAAATATCAATATATTACAGATATGTTTGTTTTTCTTGGGGGAGTATACAGTAAGTGTTTCCCAGTAGTCACATTGATTGGGTGCAAAATAAAATGTTATAGGGTAGGATTCAGTTTTATAAATAATGTGTGCGTGCGTGTATGCATATTTGTAACTCATTTTTAAAACTCCACTAGATGTCAGCTCATTAATAAGATTTTTTCTTTATTAAGCATTTAATAAGGCTCTTCCCTTTTAGATCGTCGGTTGCCTTTTCTTTGTTGTATGAACCACTATCACGTAACTAATTATGTACACATTGCAACATTCACATTCATTCTATGCATTTGTTTGACAAACCATGTTAAAGGTTGCCTACTAAAACAATTGACAGCTTAAATGAGAGAGCACATTTCTTTACATGACTTTGCAAGTTGGCCAGATAACATTCGAGAAAGATCTTGATCTGCAGGTGGAAATGGCTGTGATGGAGCTGCTGGGGAATGTGTTGGAAGATGGAAAAAGAATATTTTTGGGACCTTAGAGAAGAATGTCCAGTAGGGCTTAATGAGATTTTGACCATTTGCAGTCATTACCTAATACATGTATGGAGCACTTCAGAAAGTTCAGTTTCGATCGTGTATATTGGTGCTACTGTTATCGTTAATATGTTATGATATTTGATATACAAGGTGCATGGATAAATCGTGCACGTAATAAGGTATTAGGTATATATATAGCTATATAGTAATAATCTCTTATTAGTACTGTATATCTATATATATATATATATATATATATATATATATATATATATATATATATATATATATATATATATATATATATATATATATATATATATATATATATATATATGATGAAGACTGGGTGCTGTACAGTATAAACACTGGGCCTCCAGTGGGTTCTTGACTTGCAGCAGCATGAATGTCACTGGGCCATGCCGGCATCATGTGTCAACTGATAAGGGCTTAGCAGTCTTGTTTTACTAACGGGTGTTTTATTTATGTCTATGGATGGATGTAGTAGATAATTGAAATGGGCCAATATATATATATATATATATATATATATATATATAGATATATACACAGCTGCCGCAACTGTGATATAAGTAAATCCACAGTAATATGCATACTGTGCGTGCGTGCGTGTGGTGTGTGTGTATTCAATCAAAAGTACTCTTATATTTCAGTTGCGGCAGCTGTGATCAGCCTCACCTCTATGACAGTAGATGAAGTTGTTGTGGACGTGACACCATGTTTTGGCAAGAACACTGTTGTGAAATCACCAGGTGAGTGAATTGGAGCTGTATGAGAGTAACTTGATATTGATCATATCCCAATTCGCATTATAATTGTTCATTTATGGTGCTTTTATATAATAATTTATATAATATAATGAAGCATATGGCAAAATGTGTATCCACAATGGATGTTACATGTTTTTAGTAATATACTGTAGTAATAATGCATTTAAGCTCCATTTAGCAGAAGGATTGTGTATTTTGTATAAAAGCTTCATGTGATAACAATTATTCTCAAATATGAACCAACATGGCTCTTTTATGTGATGACTTTTAATAGTCCTTGAACAGTTGGATCTACGTGGTTTGGTGTTTAATTGTGATTCACTTGTTACAATATTACACCATTATTACTAATAACATGTATATATTATATTTATAAAACATAATTAGTTCAGGTCTTAAGTAGATATTGTGTACATGTTTAAGCATTATGATCGAAAAGGAACAGTTCCGTAATCTTGTTACTAATAGTCTAACAGTCTCCTGAGCACGCACATTAGAAGGGGCATTTCAGTGCTTCCTCTGAAAATTTGCTGCAAAGTTAACGGTACCCATTCTAGCAGACCTAGTGCAATATTTCAGTCATGAATTGCTTGGAGAAGTGTTGTTCATATTGGTTGCGAGCATGCAGCATCCTTTGTCTAGCACCTATAGGTAGCTGGTTGAAGACATTGAATATATTCATTTAGTTAAA
This sequence comes from Lamellibrachia satsuma, assembly GCA_033239005.1. NCBI lineage: Eukaryota > Metazoa > Annelida > Polychaeta > Sabellida > Siboglinidae > Lamellibrachia > Lamellibrachia satsuma. Next base: position 29,898 of record BSQZ01000132.1, read on the forward strand.
ATGCGTGACTTTTTGCAAAGTACTTTGCAAAAAGTCCCACTATAGAACACTCACTCACTCACTCACTCACTCACTCACTCACTCACTCACCCACTCACTCACTCAATCACTCACTTATTCCTGTGCGTTATGCTCCCTCCAACATTTAGTAACGATTACAGCGGCTGAAAAAAAATGGCTGCAAATGTTATCGTTTAAAAAATGTGGTTTTGTTGCAGATTACATTAAACTGCCCACTAACTGGTCACCGATGGGTAGTACTGAATTTTCTAAGACAGAGGAGCTGCGACCTGACAGTCAAGAATACAAGAAAGTGGAGAAGATGTTTAACTGCACTGCAGGTGGAACAGTAAAAGAAATTAAAAAGGTGAGTGCAGTGACTTATGCCATATGTTAATGCACTAATATTTTAATCTACACTAATATCATAAGTATCATGCGATGAGTATAAACTTGAAAAAAATATAAATAGTTTTCCAGCATTGATACAGGCATTGATATAGTTTCCCAGCATTGATATGTTTATTTTTTCAGTAACTCAGATCTACATTGAAACAATACAGTTTATAAAGAACAAAATTGAACAAGATTGACATCCATAGCTAAAAGATCCAAATGTCAAGTGGACAGTAATTGGCTTGTCGCGAGTCCAACACATTTGTCACCTAAGTATAGCCATATATCAGATATATGTAAATCTTGTTTTTAATCATACTCACACTGCTAGAAACAACACAACCATTTGGCAGTTTGTTCCATTCATTTATCGTTCTATGTGAGAATGCTGCTTTGTTCCATCTGGTTCTACTGCCCTCTTTAAATTTGAAGAATATACGTTACGCTATTTTCGTCATTATTTTCAGATTGAAAGAGTTCAAACTCCGAGTTTGTATCGGCGGTATGCCGTGCACCGAAAAGAGATGAAGAGGCATAGTGAACATGCGGTATCTACTGAACGCAGGCTATGGCATGGCACAACTGAGCAGGCCGTAGTTAGCATCAATGTGCGTGGCTTCAATCGCAGCTACTGTGGCAAGAATGGTACGTATTAAAGTGCAGCTAATACTGTTCTGGTAAACAATGTGCGCGCGAACGTGTGTGCCATCTGTAAGTCCATATAGTCTACCACTGAGCATCCTGAAGTAGACTGTAATCCCAAAAAACCTTAATTTATAACCGAAATCCGTTCATGAAACTGTGAAGAATGAATGCGTGAAACCATCTTCCGCAAAAGTATCTAGAATAAAGGCGACGGCTTGTAATGTTTTGGTTTGCAGATCCGCCGACCACATTTTAGGGAATTAAAAAAAAAAAAACAGTTTATTGAAATTTGGATTTTTTAACGAACAATCTGTTTTAAAGCCAAATAGCAGTTCGGAAAAACGAAATGTTCGCAACTTGACACAACAATCAAATGGCACAGAACATAAATATTCATAATGCCGGCGAACGCCTTTCACGGTAGCACTGTACCGCATTACTGTTCATACACAACTTGTTCTCCGACTGTTTGTACAAAATACAAATGATGAGGCTCAAGCATAGTTAATGGAATAATGTTCTCTAAGAGAATTGATGTTCATAGTCATAAAAGTGCCAACACGAAATAAAGACGGTCTAGTTCCAGGCGTAGCCGTAGGCCCCAGACTGTGGTCAAGTTGTGACACATTGCGACACAGGGCCTACATGTATTTTGTGTTATTTCGCTTTGCTTCACTGTAATAAAAAGACGTTGTTGAGATATGGCAGGGCAGCAACATTTTTCATAATCATGCCTCCTTCAGAAGCTTGGCGCCTCGCCAATTGTCGTATATAATTGCTGTAAGTTTCATTTAAGGCGGGAAACGCTATTTGTCCAATCGGTATTTAGGAAAATGTCCCCGCTATTTGTAAGTAAACGTTACTTATCGCTAAGCAGTCATCCTTATTTCCGTATCTTCACAAGTTAAAATCCATTGTCAAGAGACTTACACCGTTACAATCGTCGTTACATTCTTTACCATGTGTGCAAAATTTATGAAAATACGTTTTCATTTGACGAGGCGCCTGCCCGTGACATTTGACAGACGAGAATTCGACATTTTCGCAACCGCCATCTTTCCCCAACTGTATCGCCAGTCATTTGCTGCCCGTATCTTCGAAAGTTAAAGTCCATTTGTCAAGAGATTTCTACCGTTATATTCGTCGTTAAATTATTAGCCATGTATGTAACATTTATGAAAATACGTTTTTATTTGTGATCGCGCCTACCCGTGAAAGTTGGCACACAAGAGCGCTCGACTGAAATTGTCACGATTACCATCGACATCGTTGTGTGTTATGTGACTCAATACATTTTATTTTCATCGTACTAGCTTTATTTCTACATGCATTCATATATGATGATCAATAACGATGACTAGTAGAATGAATCCACAAATGATGAACACTAATATTGAAACAAATCGCGTATTTGTGTAGGTCCCCCACATTCCTCCCCTTGATACGATGGACTGACCCGTCCGCAAATTGGATGCGCCATTTTTACGAGCAACGCTTGCGACGGCGCTTGGACTAAGCTGTTATTATCTAGAGGTGTGCTAATGTAGTTCTATCTTTTTAAACTAAAATTTATAGTTCAGTTTTCTTAGTATATTTGTTGATTTTTCAAAATGTTATTCTGAATTGTAATGTGAAAAGTTTGAGTAATTTTAAGTTTGAATTTGATACCAGAGTGTCCTCTCGCTGGTTGGATCGCATGGCGTGAATACAATGTCACTAAAAATCATATAAAATCAACATATATAACAACAGTTGTCCACATTTGTATTTGTCTGAATGCCATTTAAAAAACTAACCATGTCCCTTGCATATTTAAGGCGAAACAAAATTACACCAGTGGTTTACTAGTCAAACCTTGTTGAATATACAACATCTTAATTTCAAGGGCTGATTTTTCCAAATCACACATTTTACTATTTTTCGAAGCAATATATCACAAAATATGTTCAAACAATCCCAAAGATGTTATGTGTGCACACAATCGTTTGTGTGAAGTCTACTTTCAAGAGATACCCTATGCCTACCAGGGAAATTGTCTATAATAACAATGACAAGAATATTGACCAACTAATACAACTAATGGATATCCTACACTGAAAACATAAATCTGACCAGATGTATGTGACAATGGACTTACTAATTTACTTTTCACAGAAAAACTCTTTTTTTCTTCGTAGCTCTTGGTTTTTGCGAATGTCCAGCCACGTTTGACGCGGCGTATGCAATGCAATGCATCAGCGCAAAAACAAGAAAAACATGTATTTGATGTTAAGTCAGCATTAATTGTTAAATGTTCTCGTAGAAACTTAGTGTAAATGTGCATTTCGAATCTACAATCGAAACTAACTTCCATGAGCTTGGCGATCAAGTTCTGAAAGCTGACGTGTTGAATATGGCCTCAGATTACCACCATATTCTAGTACCGCACAATAACAATAAGTAGTTAAAAATAATGCATGTGTCTTTTTCAGCAACTCTTTATGGCAAAGGTGTATATTTTGCTGCAAGATCAAGCTTTTCAACAAGTGACACATATTCCACTCCAGATGCTAGCGGTGTGAAACGAATCTATCTGGCCCTTGTCTTGACCGGTGAATACACAACTGGCAATCAGTCGCTCATTGTCCCTCCAGACAATCCAGCTAAACCCGGACTGCCATTCGACTCTGTAGTGGATAGTGTTTCTAAACCTGACCTATTCGTCATATTCAGCGATACTCAGGCTTACCCTCAGTATTTGATCACCTTCAAATGAATTTATGTCAAGAAGATGAGAATTGCCTGTTGCACTTGCTAACCATTAGGGTTTTCAACCAATTTTGTATAAGAAACACAACACAAGTAATGCGTATAGAATGTACGCACTACTATTTGACTAAGAAGTTATTAATATATATATATGTATGTATGTATGTTTGTGTGTATGTACGCATGTATGTATGTATATATGTATGTATGTAGGTAGGTAAGTATGTATGTATGAATATATATTAATATGAAGTCAATAATATTGCTACACTATTTTCAAACTCTACTAAAAATGTACTAAAGCATGAGCAGGAATACTTGGTATTAGTCGTATTTACTGTTATGAGCACATAAGTTTCCAAACTGAATAACTTTACATTATATAGACAGTTGTTTGAACTTAGATAAACCGTTTTCGAGTACGGATCTGTTTTGAAATTCAACAAATTGCATACATTGACTATCATAAAATATTTATTAAATAAGCTCACTCAACGTTCAACAACAACTAGATGGACGATACACAAGATTGCTGCGAACCACGTGGTATTTGCAATACATGGAAGCTTTTCAATGTCCTGCGTCATACGTCACGTATATACTGTTTGACATGAAAATTATTGACGTTTACTTAATAATATGATATATTACATGTATGTGTTATTAGTAAGGTTTTGAATTGGCAGATGATTTTTTAGTAACGTTATATTTTTATAGTTATCGATAACTAACTTTAGGAATGTCATAATTACTGGTGACGAACATACGGCGTCCCGGTAAATAGTGCAGACGGACATCAGACACCTTGCTGAATTACCGACCTTCGCATGCAGAAATAGGTTACTGGGTTCCTTATTCCGTCATGTGCACTCTCTCGCATTTACATAACTCTGTATGATTTACCTTTAACATACATTTGTCCATAGTGTGCTTCGATTGTTCCAAATACGTCACCCTTTACAATGCTACTGAACGTTGTTTATTTGCGCCACCTGCTGGTTAAATGCATATAACCGAAATCGGGGAAATACAAAACCGGACGATATCACGGCACTTAACATTACACGCGGAAGTTCCGTCTATGTTTTTTTTTCGATAGACCACACAATGCGTGTTTACTGTTTAGAGAATAATCAATATACTGTTATGCATCGCATTAGGAGTTGTAACTACAAACCTTTTTTATATTTATGTATTTGGCCGAGCTACAGTTTCGCCCTGAAGACGAACTCTACCAATATAATTGGTTCACATTAAACCACGGTCTGTAACTGCTATGTTGTATGTCAACACTACTGAGCAGCATTCTCAAACAGAGACGACTGCGATAGCTTCGACACGCACAACGCCTACAGTGATATCTATATAGTGACTGCCACCCGAAGATCATCCTACATGTGGATTTAGCAAATAAGTTAGCACACATACATTGAGATACAAGGATGCAGAAAAATATATGTGACATCGACTTTATGCACTGTCAAGCAATTGTCGACCATATGCACTGGCAAACAATCGTCGACCTTCTGCACTGTCAAACAGTTATCGACCCTCTGCATTGGCAAACAATTGTCGACCCTCTGTACTGGCAAAAAATTGTCGACCCTGTGCACTGGCAAACAATCTGCACTGGCAAACAATTGTCGACCCTCTGCAACTGCACACAATATGCTGTAGGTATCGAAGCGTACTGGACTAACCAGGAGATCAAGGGTGCGATGCTTCATGCTGGACTGAATCTGTCAAGGCAAGCACTATTTCACGAGACAGATGCTGAGCACTAATAATTGCGATGTTGACAAATTTGTTTATCTTGCTGTCCACAATACCAGTGTACGTACTAGTTCACCAACCTTGCACTCGATTCGTTCTGGTAAGAATGTGCTGATCATATGTACAGGCGTCATTCTTGTTATTACGCATTGTGTTATATAGGACGCCAAGTTTTCATTGTGGTGGAACGATAGGTCGCATTGTTTTTTTTTTTGTAATATGGTGTTCCGCAAGCAACACGTTTGTCAATAGTATTCTCTTTTTGTCTCTCAATATCTTGGTTCGAAGAAAAAGTTTCGAAATGCTGAGGGGCGTCTTCGAAATGTGTACGATACAATAGTGCATATATTATATTATATGTGTCTACAAAAGTAAAATAGTAGAATTGTCAAACGACTCATATGTTTTGCCTCATGCAAATGTATTTATTTTAACACTAAGTCAAGTGAACACATATTGGACCTGATGCGATTTATAACAGTACATAAGTTTGTTCTTTAAACACTAAGCACGCGTTGTGTAGTCTATCGAGAACAAAAGTTCTAGACGGGACTTCCCAGTGTAGATCGAAGCCCATGCTCTGCTACCAAATTCCCGGCGTATTGATGTTTATGACGTTTTCTTTCAGACTATTGTTATCTGTGTCATTGAAACTGTTCGATGTCTCGCAACATAAAATGACAGACGCATAACAACTACATGTTTTCGCAATAATATAAATATCGAAAACTGTATTTAAGTATCATATCTTACTCATTTGCCTTGTGATTAGAACATTGTGTTAATATTGTGCCTTATTAGTATGCGTTTGAATTCATGTAAGTGCTATGTTTTCTCGGTATTTCACATGAATATATGTGGAATTGTATGGCCACTGTACCTAATATTTGGTGTGTACAAATTGCGCATTTTAATATAAATGTATACATAAATGTATATACTCATGCAAATGCTATGTCTTATTTTTTCTTAGCGTGTTACTCTGTTACATTAGACATACATTTGCATTTATGCAATAATAATGCAAAACTACATTTTGTATTAAAACTATCTATATGAATGGGACGGTGAATCAATATCCTGACAAAATGTTGTACTGAACGTTTTGAAAAAAGATTTAACATTTTGTTTTCTAGATATGTAATGCATTTATCTTAATCCGACACTAGAACCGACATGGGTTGGGTTTAGCTACGTATTTGTATCGTCGCAATTGTAATTTTGCAGAAATATTTTACAGTCACCAGCTTCACTCGCAACCACTGTATATAGACAAACCTACAGGTACCTACACTGATGACAAAAAAGAACGACTTCACAATGCTACATCACTAATCATTTCCCGAACGACTGCCTGCTGACGCGTTCTATTTTTTATGCATGTGGCGGAGCTACGGTTTCGCCCAGAAGACGACCTCTGCTAAGGTCGCGGTTTCACACTAAATCACTGTATGTAATTGCTATGCTGTATGTCAATATCTCTGAGCAGCATTCTCAAACAGAGACAACTACGGTAGCTTGGACACTCACTGCATACAGTGCCCCCCCCCCCCCCGAAGATCATCCTCTATGCACAGAGTAGGCAAACGCCCATGTGGCAGACCGAAATTGAGATCAAGGATGTTATCCCAAGATATGCAAGACCATGGCACTGACCATCTGCATTGGCAAACACTTGCCGAAGACCGGTCTACCTGGTGAGTCAGTCTTAATGGCGGTTCTGGTGTTCACATCGAAGCGAGGAGATCAAGCGTGCGAGACGTCAAACTGGCAATTTACCGGCATGAAGTAGCTAAGTGAAGCATTGTAGCACGAGACAGAAGTTGGCCATCTCTAATTGCAATATTGGCTAAATCATGATTCGTTTAGTTTGTTGTTGCGCACATCGGAGGCGTAATTACGAATCAGTGTTATTCCTCAAGTCGTTTCCTTCGCCCGACGTAAGTAGAGGCTACTTAAAACTGAACACGTGCAATCAATTCATGTTGGCAGCATACCACCAATAATTGCACCAGAAGCGATAACGTTGACTTGCAACACGAGTCTGATGACTCGGTGTCGTTATGTAGTCGGAACATGGAAGTAGTGCTTTGGTAGTTGTGAGGGGGTCGTGAAATATTGTCTTGAAAAAGAAGGTCATTCAAGGAGGTCGTGATACGGAGGTCATAATAAGGAGGTCGAGACAATGTGACATGGAGGTTGTGACGAGAAGGTCGGTACCAGGTGGTCATATAACAAAGTAGTGATGAAATGTCGACAGTCACGATCGGCGGTCATGATCAAACTATGTTTGCATCTTGTTTATCTAGAACATGGCATACAGAAAGTCACGTTTACCACGTGATTTTCAATGTGTCATCGCAGGCAAATTTTCTTATATGTTTCAACGACAGTTTACACATTTTAGCCCTGTGTAGGAAGTTTTACTTCCCCTTGCATAAACATACGACTTTTCTGTCTCATCCCAAAGCCACACACTTCCAACTTCCTTCCCATATGCCTAGTGCTAAGAGACTCTACAAGATTCACTCAATTTTATTATGAAACGGCTGGGTGGGCCGCCGGTTTTGATTTCGTACCCAGTACCTCAATTCACCTTCAGCTGTGTAACTGAACACCTAGCAATAGACAGACTGGGTTGGCCGCCAGTTTTGATTTCGAACCAATACCTCAATTCACACTCAACTGCTTACCTGAGTACCTAGCAATAGACAGGCTGGGTTGGCCGTCGGTTTTGGTTTCGAACCCAATACCTTAATTTACACTCAACTGCTTAACTGAATACCTAGCAATAGACACGCTGGGTTGGCCGTCGGTTTTGGTTTCGAACCCAGTACCTTAATTTACACTCAACTGCGTAACTGAGTACCTAGCAATAGACAGGCTGGGTTGGCCGTCGGTTTTGGTTTCGAACCCAGTAACTTAATTTACACTCAACTGCTTACCTGAGTACCTAGCAATAGACAGGCTGGGTTGGCCGTCGGTTTTGGTTTCGAACCCAGTACCTTAATTTACACTCAACTGCGTAACTGAGTACCTAGCAATAGACAGGCTGGGTTGGCCGTCGGTTTTGGTTTCGAACCCAGTAACTTAATTTACACTCAACTGCTTACCTGAGTACCTAGCAATAGACAGGCTGGGTTGGCCGCCAGTTTTGTTTTCGAACCCAGTACCTTAATTTACACTCAACTGCTTACCTGAGTACCTAGCAATACACAGGCTGGGTTGGCCGCCAATTTTGTTTTCGAACCCAGTACCTTAATTTACACTCAACTGCTTACCTGAGTACCTAGCAATAGACAGGCTGGGTTGGGCGCCAGTTTTGTTTTCGAACCCAGTACCTTAATTTACACTCAACTGCTTAACTGAGTACCTAGCGATAGACAGGCTGGGTTGGCCGTCGGCTTTGGTTTCGAACCCAGTACCTTAATTTACACTCAACTGCTTAACTGAGTACCTAGCGATAGACAGGCTGGGTTGGCCGTCGGTTTTGGTTTCGAACCCAGTACCTTAATTTACACTCAACTGCTTAACTGAGTACCTAGCGATAGACAGGCTGGGTTGGCCGTCGGTTTTGGTTTCGAACCCAGTACCTTGTAGCATAACATAAACATGCGACTTCGCCCCTAGAGGGTACAGCCTTGTCTCGCTCTGCACACCATTCAGCACTGAATTGATGGTGTTCGGCGGCAAAGTTCGCTAGACATTCATTCAGCTGTATAACTAAGTACATGGCAATGCACAGTTATGAGATTCCAGTAATGGCATAAGAACGGACAGCTTTCGCGCAGCAATCGCAGTGTGGCTGATGTTTGCGTGAACAGGTCAACCGGGGAAAAAGTGCAACATTTTTAAGCACCCTCTGATCAACAAATGTTGGATAGGCGCGGTATAAACGGAACCCTTTTTGTTTTAGTTGTTTAGCTTTGTTAACACATGTTTCTTCGTTCTGAATACTTCCCAGTTTTCGTTGCAGTGGTACATGTCAGCGGAGTCGAAACCTATGTTGCGCATGAAAAACATATATAAAGATATATTTAAATTGACCATGTATATATATATATATATATATATATATATATATATATATATATATATATACATGTAATGATGACAGGTAAACGATGTACATTATCATAAAACAAATAACACCCAACTAACATACATGTCAACATGTGATGACCAAAGTGACTGAGATTATTAGTCAAGCGACTACAACCCCGCGAAGGCGCTACTGCCTCGCACCTGCATAGTCGCCATCGCACATGCGCGTCCGACCGCTCCACCCCTACACATACGATTATAATCCATCAAAGCAGACAAAAACGAATACAAAAGAAACAAAGGATTTATATTTGCACAATAAATAAACCATTTCGTTGAACACCCCTTGAAGCTGTCAGGTCTGTACACATCGCAAACGATGTCAACACGACAAACAGAACCGACAAACTGTCTCCGGATGTGTTCCATGAACATGAATGCGTAGTCATCGAACGTTTCAGACTTTTTTAACAAGATTGCCATCCCAAACAACAAGTTCCAGATGGCAAGTAGACAAGGAAGCCATTGGCTTATAGAGAGTCCAACAATTTTCTCATCTATGTGTAGCCCGCCCTTATAAAATATTTGTCAATTCTATTTTTAAACATAATCACAATACTATAATTAACGCAATCATTTGGCAGTTTATTCCATTCTTAGCAGGCTTGAGGATGTTAACAAGATCTGCGTCGTCAGTGATGATCATGTGAGCTTCCCTCTACGAGCAGGCACTGTTATTGTGCGACATCTGGTCGTCTAGGCACTAAAGCAGGTAAGCCTTTGTACCGAGCCTCATGTTGCCGTAGTCTGACAGTAATGGGGGAAATGAATGATTCTTATGTTTGAAAAAATCATCGAGATCAGCGTCGCGTACTTGGCAGGCGAAGTACAATGTTGAAAGCATGTTGCGGTCGGTCATGTTTCTAGGACAACAACTGTTGTGCAATTGATTTTCGAATGTCAAGATGTCGACTGAAGAGACGCAGCTTGCTGTTTGGGATTGTTTCGTTGGCTGTGTTTGTGCGATCCATCAGAAGTTTCTTAAAGAACTCCTTGCGTTGGTCTTCTCCAAGTGTATTCATCTTGTTGACGGAATCAACGACTGCTACCTCCCAGACTGGGTTGCCAATCTCCTTCATTGTCGTGATAAAATACTTCACATATTTGATGAAAGCCGTCTTCGTGCATAAAGAAACCTAATCAACATTCTGATAAGAACCACTGTTATAAGCAGTAACCACAAGAATGGATATATGAAGCTAGAATATGTGTATGTCTGAATTGGATAGCATGTGCACATAAAGGATGTTCACGAGCAGGGGTTTCATTTTCCGCGCCCATTCACCCACATATACTCTTTGTAATACAAGCCAAAACAACTTGCTCTGAAAAGATAATGGAGTAATGAGCACTTTCACTAGGCAGCAAACGGCGCTATATAAGACCACACATTATTGTTTTACCTGCCTTGTCCTCGTGATGACTGGGTTGGGATGCAACTTCTGTCTTTTCCAATCCACGAGAAACTCGTTGACATCCCGGCTTCTCAGTAAGGCCGACTGCTCCCCATCTTCTTTCACACAGGCATTGTTCTGCTCGTGGCATTCGTCCAATGGCATCTTGGAAAATGGTCGATGTGTCTTGTTGACTGTGAACTTGCCTTCGCAAAATGTTCTGAACACACATGTGTGTTTGACTTATAGGATTCCCATATCCCGTAGATGAATGGCAGCAGCATGGGCTTAGTTGTAGTCAAGTGCGTTGAAGAGCCATTGTAGGTTCGTCAAGGCATCCATGTGGAGAAAGAAATAGTCTTCGTGGAAGACGCTGTTCCATAGCATCACATCCAACTCTATCTTCAGCACAAGCTGCCAGAACTGGAATTGCGGACTGCGCTCTGCTCTCTGTTTACACCACTCTTCAAATGACAAAGCCGTAGCTTCTGGTTGAGAGGTTATACACTCATTGTAAACGATATGCTGAAGTTGACACAAGCTTTGTCGGACGCCATCTTTCAAAATGGCGGATATCTGATTGTCAACTAATGTAAAAATTAATATATTTGAAATCGTCGCATCAAAAACCTATATTTTGACATCAACTTTGTGTCTCTAGATTAGGTAGTTCTTAAGATATGGAATAATAGGCTTTGATGCGCGCCACCTTTAAAAATGGCGGATACTCGAAAGTCGGCGAAGGTATAACATATTTAAAATCCATGACCATCTATGCAAATACATGCCAATTTTGGCTCTATGTGACGTAGTCGCTAAGATATCGTGACATTTGTATTGACTACCACCATCTCTAACCATGGCGTATGTAAATGTCGGAGCACAAAAGTAAAATTTTGAATTTTTTACCGCTAAAACCTATAAATGGACATAAAAATGTTGGCTCTATCCGTAATTTATATAAGTACAAGTACAAGTACGAATAATTAAAAATATATACTCAAGTGCATGATTATTGAATACTGCGGCCATAGATCTTGCCTCATCGTATTATCGTAAAGTCACAAAACCACTAGTATTTCAGAAATATTAGTAAATCTACAAAATAACAAGTAAACATCAGAATGTATTAGTACTGCGAGAGTAATAGTCCATAAATGAATGTACATAACTGCAGCTGCGGAAAACTGCAGATTATTCAAAACTCCGCGGCACGGCTGATTACTGGAACTCGCAGACGAGATCACATAACACCAGTTTTATTCAGTTTACATTGGTTGCCTATTCGTCAGCGAATCGAATTCGAACTTCTTTTACTTGTGTTTCGTGCTGTGCATCATCTATGCCCAGTGTATCTGTCGTCGCTAGTGATTCCATACACACCCACCCGAACACTGAGATCCGCCGATCAACATCTATTGACTATACCGCGGTACCACCTCGAGCGGTACGGTCGTCGGGCCTTTTCTGTGGCAAGGCCGACACAGTGGAACGCCCTGCCTCCCGCAATTAGGCAAGCCAACTCCGTTGCGGTATTCAAGTCACTTCTAAAAACACATCTCTTTCGCGAAGTCTTTCGAACACTCTATTGACATTTTAATCACTCGAACATTTTACTTATTTAACTTATTATTTATTTAATTTGTTTATTTAACTTATCTGATTAACTTATATGTTTATTCAATGTATCAACTTAATTGTAGTTGTTTATTTTATCTTTTTATGTATTATTTATTTATTTTATTTTATGTATTTATTTAACTTCGTGACATAATTAATTAATTTAAACCATTTATTGAACTTTTTATTTAACTTATGTTTACCTGTCTTTTAATCACATTTAATTTTAGCTCTTCAATTTATTTTTTATTATTTAGCATTACCTTGTTAGCGCCTTTGAGCAGGTTTTTAATCCGGATACACGGCGCATTGTAAATGTATAATAATAATATACCATAACACGATACTGCTGACGAAACACCTCCCAAGCAGATGTAGCTGAAGCAGGTTTTATCTCGAGAATTCGATCCCGCAGGTACCAGCATTTGAAGTTGGCAAACATGTTGAGGCAGTGTATGATGAAAATGAGGAGAAATAGTAGAGGCGCCAGACCGTCAGTTATTTCACTTTGAAATAAGAGTTTACTTTTCGGTGTCACCTCGAAGGTTGGAGCCAAAGTTAATTTTTTAAACGATCATCCCGAATAGGGTCCACTACTGGGGGGCAGTTTTTGTCGGCAACAAATTTAAATTGTTCTAACCGTTGATCCAACATCAACATATGAAGTCTTTATAGATTTCTACTGTGGAGTAGCAACTTTATGTTCAGAGAAGATAACCAGCAACCCTCATGGGGCAGTAAGGTTCATTTGTTCGGCCAACAATTGAAACTGTTCTAACTTTTGAACCATTGGTCCAAAGGCAACATATGATATATATATGGTGCTTATTTTGTCAAAAATAAAACATACACATACATATAAAATGGTTACCCTTCAACTTAATTAAGCTGGGTTGTGACTTAGTTATCACCCGTTGACTTTACTCAAGGCCATTTTGCAGTTCTCCGTGGGTGCAAGTATTCATTTTGTAACCAAAACGTTACTCCATCATGTAAGGTCACAAGTACCTATTTTGTCAAACAAATACATTAAGATGCAGGACGGAGAATGTTTGGACAGGATATCAATATTTGCACCCTTAGAGAGGGAAGAAATGGCTCAACATTAACAATATAATTTCAATTTTTATCACAGCAGCAAAACACACTTTAAATTAGTTAATAGGCTACATTTAAAAAATCTTAATGTGTATTTGAAAAGTTCCTACTCCTCAGTATGAATCCCTAGGGACATGATATTTTGATGTCGGATCAACAGATTCAAAAGTTAGAGCAATTTCAAAGCTTTGCAAAAAAGTGCCCCGTGACTGTTTACTTTTTCGAAATTAACCATGCCATTACCCTTTCTCTGAACAATCGAATTAACAATTGCAGTCATTACGTACAATTGCCCTTCCCACGATTGTCGTATTTACGTAATATAAAGGCAATGCGTCGCTAGACGTTACCATAACTGCCAGTATTACGTCGCAATTTCGAGAGTTGGATTCCCAGAAGCCATCAAGATATTGACTGACAGCATCATGTACCAAGGCATAGATGAATATCTCTGTGATTTTTTTATAATGTCATCGTGACAGTCACATACGAACTATCATATTTTGTTAGTTATTATCAACTTATATAACACAGTTGCTCTTGACATTGAGACGAATAGCGAAAATCGCCGCGTTCGGAGGCCACCACGCGCCCAGTCATGTGTGACAGGGGACACTGCGCACATTACTCATTCCCTTTATTCCTCATATTTCGGACTCATTTAAAATGCATGAAGCTTTAATTGGTTTCAGTGAGCCGCGACAGATAGCGAGAGCTACGTGCCGTGTTCCTGTGCAGCCTGATTCCCAGGGTATTCCCGGTGTATTTGCATTGATTCTACATGACCTGTTTTTCAACGGAGCGCGCATGCCTTTCTCTGTTTGCGTAGCCAACCCGACTTTTGCACTGTATTAATTTGACACACATTCGTTCATATACTATAATTTTTCATCGTATCTGAATTCTGATGGTCTAACTTTTTTGCAGATTTACTAATATTTCTGGCATGTTTTATGGTACGATAATATATGACTAGGCCTGACTTGGGGCCGAAGCATTCAGTACTCATGTATTCGAGTACACATTTTCTTGAAGTACTCGTAGTTGTACTCGTACATATATAAATCACAGGGTTAGAGGGCATCAAACAGGAATATAGGCCGGTAGTACACACACATCAGCAACGAAATATTCGGAAACCAAATCGAAAAGTTAATTTAGATGTATATGTTTAAATATACTAGCATAATAAATAAGAAAAGCGAAGGTTTTGGTAGAAGACATTGAATACACATGAAATGTATAACAGAACCATTGGCCAACAAAGATATATAAGATGCTGAAATAGGACTGTTGATGATATATCGTATAGGAAGAAGGGGTTGTAAATAGTATGTGTGCTCTTCTGACACAACAGATGGGGTGGGGGGTTTCCATTGCAACTGTATCAGCGCCCCTGGCGACTGGAGCTAACCCTAATCCGAACCCCAACCTGTTGTTGTTTGTGTAACCCTAATCCTTCTGTCGTCTGCAGTGAACACTAATACGAATCCTCACCCTAACCTTAATCCTAACCCTAACGTAGTGAACCCTACTACCCCGACACCATAACCCAACTCCCTGTAAACTGTGGTCTAACCCTAAGCATGTGTGTTAGACTCGGTCTGCAGTGCGTGCTTCTATCAGGCTGTAAGCCGTGGTGCGAGATCAAAGGACGTTATCGGTAACAATGTTGCAACGGGCGGTGCCAGATCTACCATACGCCAGCTTGCCGTTATTCACACACACGCACACACGCACACATGCAAGCACGCACGCACGCACACACAAAGCGCTGTGACAAAAAACGATATTCGTGGCAGGCGTGTTGTCGTTTGTGTTGGTTCCATCGCAAGCCCGATTAAGTGGACGCGGGTCAGTGCGGACTTTATGTTGTATGCTCGTGCACATGTACTGATATATAAACATGCATCGAAGCCAATGACACTTATTTTGTGAAATGACAAAATGTTGAACACGTATGTATTCACTATTCCACGGCATCTTGTAAATGTCCACAGTGACATTATGATATATTTAAAAAGATTGCTACTTAAATTAAAAGCCCATTTAAATTAAAAGCCCATGGTATCGGGGATAGCATAACTGACTGGATAGAACAATGGCTGACTGACAGAAGACAACGAGTTGTAGTAGATGGCGAAGTTTCAAATTGGAAATCGGTTTTGAGTGGGGTACCTCAAGGATCAGTATTAGGACCTATATTATTCTTAATTTATATCAATGACTTGGACGAGAGTATAACAAGTAACGTACTGAAATTTCCGGACGACACAAAACTGTTTAGAAAGGTTAATACTGATGGTGATAAACAACATTTACAAAACGATCTAGACAGATTAGTGAAATGGTCTGAGAGATGGCAGATGTTGTTCAATTTTGGGAAATGTAAATGCCTACATACAGGACATGGGAACTTGAATGTAAACTATAAAATGGGAGCTACTGTTCTTGGTACTACTGTAAAAGAAAAGGACTTAGGAGTTACAATAAGCGCTGATATGAAAGTTTCAGAGCAGTGTGGTATTGCAGCTTCAAATGGTAATCAAATTCTTTGATAGATTAGAAGAAACATAACATACAAGGGAAAAAAGTTAATTATACCTCTTTATAAAGCAATAGTTAGACCTCATTTAGAATACTGTAAACAAGCATGGAGACCATATCGTAAGAAGGATATCGATACGCTTGAACGCATACAAAGGAGAGCAACTAAAATGATTCCAGAACTTAGAGACCTTAGTTATGAAGAACGCCTGAAAGAATGTGGTTTAACAACTCTAGAGACAAGGAGGTTAAGAGGAGATCAGATTGAAGTTTTTAAGATATTGAATGGGTATGAAAATATTGATAGAAATATGTTTTTCTCACTCAAGAAGGATAGCAGAACTAGAGGACATGAGGTAAAATTAGTAAAGGATCAATGTAGATTGGACATCAGGAAGCACTCTTTCTCACAGAGGACAATAAATGAATGGAACAAACTGTCTACAGATTGTGTAACTGCTAGCAGCGTGAATATGTTTAAAAACAAGGTTGACACATATATCAGGAGGGCGGGTTATAAGTAGGTGAACATTGTTGGACTCTCGATAAGCCAATGGCTTCCTTGTCCACTTGCCATCTGGGCCTTTGGCTTGGATGGCAAATCTTGTTAAATATATAGAAATACCGAATAGGATAGCCGCTGTTTGTGTGTGAGTGTGCGTGTGTGCGTGCGTGTGTGTGTGTGTGTGTGTGTGTGTGTGTGTGTGTGTGTGTGTGTGTGTGTGTGTTTATGTGTGCGTTTCTATGTGTGTTATAAGTTTGTGATTTGCATCATGTATATATATATATATATATATATATATATATATATATATATATATATATATATATATATATATAATAGGCAGAGCGGAGGGTACTTGGCTGGCATCCCGTGCAATAACGTTCGTCTTCTTCAGGGTGATTGTGAGTCCAAACTCTCTGCAGGCGTGTGCAAAGCGATTGACCAGCTTCTGGAGGGCCTCTACTGAGTGGGCAGTGAGTGCTGCATCATCCGCAAACAGCATCTCCCTGACGTATACCTCTGTCACCTTTGTTTTGGCACGCAGACGTGCTAGGTTGAACAGCATCCTATCAGATCTGGTGTGCAGGTAATACCGTCTGAGGAAAAGTCGAAGGCATATGACAGTAGGAGGGAGAAGAAGATCCCAAACAATGTTGGAGCAAGGACACAGCCTTGCTTGACACCGCTGCAGACAGGGAAGGGCACCGATGTCGAACCATCGTACACAACTGTACCCTTCATGTTCTCATGGAAGGAGACCACCATTCTGAGTAGCTTGGGAGGGCAGCCGATCTTCTCAAGTATGCGGAAGAGTCCCTTCCTGCTGAAAAGATCGAAGGCCTTGGTTAGGTCATTGAACGCCACGTAGAGGGGCATTCCCTGTTCTCTGCACTTTTCCTGGAGCTGGCGTACTGAGAAGATCATATCTATGGTGGATCTTCGTGCTCTGAACCCGCACTGGGATTCTGGGTAGACAGGTGAGGCAAGTTTCTGAAGTCTGATTAGTAGGACCCGAGCGAAGGCCTTCCCCACAATGCTCAATAATGATATGCCCCTATAGTTGTTGCAGTCACTGCGGTCGCCTTTGTTTTTGTACAAGGTGACTATTGTAGCATGTATTGTAGCATTTCTTGAGGGACTGTTCTTTCATTCCAGCAATGGCAGAGCAGTTGATGCAGGTGCTGTAGTAAGGCGGGCTTCGTACACTTGATCACTTCTGGCGGTATGCTATCACATCCTGGTGCCTTGCCGCAAGAGCGGGAGTCAATAGCTTTGCTCAGGTCCTCGACTGTGGGCTCGTTGTCCAGCTCCTCCATTATAGGCAAGTCCCTGATGGCGTTGAGAGCAGCACTATTAACGACTGTTTCTCGGGAGTACATTTATTAATAATGTTCAACCCATCGCTCCATCTGTTTATCCCGGTCTGTGAGCATCTCTCCTGATGTGGATTTCTGTGGAGTCATCTTCCTTACAGTGGGTCCAACAGCTTTCTTGATGCCATCGTACATGCCGCGTACGTTTCCGCAGTCGGCTGAGTTTTGGATACTCTCGCACAGTTTCAGCCAGTAGTCATTTGCACAGCGTCTTGCTGTGCGTTGTGCGATGCTCCGTGCAGATCTGAGAGCAGGCATTGTCTTCTCGCATGGATTGTGTTTGTATGCAAGCAGGGCTTCTCGTTTGGTTTCAATAACGGGTACCGTAACATGTAGGTTAGCATTGAACCAGTCTTGGTTTGGTCTTTCTTTCTTGCCAAATGCAGTTATCGCTGCATTGTAGATGGTATTTCTGAGGGTGTTCCACCTTGCTGTGGCGTCCTGATCCGGAAGATCCTGAAGGGGCTGCTCAAGGGAGGCTACAAACTGCTCCCTTCGTTGGGGTCTGCTGTTATAGCAACATTGATGCGAGTGCGACCGGTGGGCTTGGAGCGGTGCAGCTTACGCGGAGAGAGTTTCGCTTTACTGCACACCATGGCATGGTCTGTATAAAAATCTGCACTGTGGTAGCTACGTGTTGCTAGGACATTGTTCAGAACCGAGCGTCTGGCGATGACGAGGTCTAGTTGATGCCATTTATGAGACCTTGGATGCTTCCACGACACTTTGTGCTGATGCTTTGACTGGAAGAAGGTGTTGGTGATGCAAATACCATGAAATTAGCATAGGTCCAATAATCTTTGTCCGTTGTCGTTTATCATCCCAGTGCCGTGGTGTCCAATGCAGGACGGCAATGATTGATGGTCTGAGCCTACTCTGGCATTAAAGTCGCCAAGAAGGATGAGCGGCTCAACTTTGGGAATCTTGCCAATCAGGCTGTCAAGCTCATCATAGAAATGGTCATTGATATCTTTCGAGGCCCCCAATGTAGGGGCGTAGATGCTGAAGATGTGGACAAACCCTGCAGCAGTGGCGAGACGGATAGATAGAATGCGCTCACCAGGGGGAGGCTCCAAGGAGAGAGTTCTTGACAGCAAAACCAACCCCGTACAAGCGGGGTTCCTCGGGCTCCTTCCTTTTCCAGAAGAAGGTGAAGTTTTCTTCCTTGAGACATCCGCTGGAGGCAAGTCTGATTTCCTGGAGAGGTGCGATGCTGACATCGATTTTGGTTAGCTCCCTATCGGAAATAGTTGTTTTCCTGCTGTCATTGACCTGTTGCAGGTCATCTGAGATACCGGGACACACGGTCCGTACATTCCAGCTTACGAAGCGAAGTGCTGGGTACTTCTTAGTTTTTCTTTGTTTGCCTGGTGCAGTGTTACCATCTGCTTGTTGTGCCTAAACGCTAAGCTCCACGCACCCATTAAAGCAGGTAGATGTTGGCGAGTCAGCACCTTGTTGGCTGGGGTCTGCCCAGCTTATGCGGGCGGTAGCTGACCAGTGAGACACGATGATCTCTTCCACCGTCAGAGACAACCCGTAGCGCTCGTACTCTACGCCAATCGAGTTGGGCTTATCACTCGTAACTGCTGTCTCCCGTGTTAGTTCCACACTGTGAAGTGAGGCTGGAGTAGCCTCTCCAGGGCGCAAGCCTGGGCAAGAGTGTACGAGATCCTGTGTTGCCCAGTCATCAGGATCCCTCTTTCGGCTTTACAAGTGGGATCCAAAGGAATGCGAAGCATGACGTTTGGCACCAGCTTGGCTGCATGATCTGCCGGAAAAGTGACAACGTGATCACCAGACCGTCTTCGGGGCTCCACTCCGGATTTGTGTAGTGTTTCCTCCCCTAGCCTCCCCCATGAGAGGATATAGCCGCAAGGCAGCGGAGGTTTGAAATAAGAGTTTACCTTCTCTTAGACGGGCGACAAGTCAAGGTTAACGAGCCCCATCTGCCCGAAGCTTCTGGTTTTAAAGTGCCAGATATCCACCTTTGCCCCTTCTCCTGTCAGTAAAAAACAGTTCTGCCGCAAAAAGGCTAGGAGCTGGACTGGACTGTCAGAGGCTTTACGAGAAGCACGCCGTTGTGGCATTTGGGGCATATATATATATATATATATATATATATATATATATATATATATATATATATATATATATATATGTGTGTGTGTGTGTGTGTGTGTGTATACATATATAAAGAAATACGACGGTTTTCTTCGATACAGGAACCCATCGTTTTCGACGCCACGATAGCAATAGCGATTGCAAAGCTCCTCTCTATATTTCCCTTTCTTTGGCGTTTTCATTGCTTTCTCCTGTGACCTGTTGAGTGAGTCTTACTATTCTCAGTTTCATTTGTTTTTGGCGGTGGACGCCTTTGTTTTGTCGCTGTTGTTATTTCTGTCTCTGGTGTTACAGCCCCGTTGGAATGCCTACTGATAAGCAGCGGTTTTAGTTATGTGGGTCACAAAAACAAAACCTTATCAGGGAAGATATGCCAGGCATGGTCGTCTCAAACGGTCAGTACAAATATATGAGTGTCACTAATATTGCATAATATAAAAATATGACTTTTTGATTGTTATTTTACGAATTTTCGCCAAATGGCATCCACCATTTAAACTTAATT
Organism: Lamellibrachia satsuma; assembly: GCA_033239005.1. NCBI lineage: Eukaryota > Metazoa > Annelida > Polychaeta > Sabellida > Siboglinidae > Lamellibrachia > Lamellibrachia satsuma. Next base: position 50,730 of record BSQZ01000132.1, read on the forward strand.
CACATAAGTAAACAAACGTAGATTGTCCCACATCAACGTCGGCCTCCTTGTTTTTCTTCAACCTGCAAACGCTACAAGGATTATCATGTGCAAAAATAAACAGAGCGCCACGCCATTTAGAACATCGAATGCCAACTGAACAGACTGACGGGAACATTACATTAGATATATATATATATATATATATATATATATATATATATATATATATATATATATATATATATATATATATATATATATATATATATATATATATATATATATATATATATATATATATATAGTGAAGTCAGGTATTGTGAGTATAGCTTTGTGTTTGGCCAATATTTTGTAAAATACATGTCCGAATTGCCTCATATATAGTGCATGGAATAGACCATCTGGCAAACTTTTTGCTATTTCTGAGTGCGCAACTATCTGTTTTCTGGTTGCCCCATCCATAACGTCAATATAATTTCTGATTGTAAACGAAAGCATCGAGTGAACAACTGAAATCTAGTTATTATTTCGAACGGGTTAGAAGGATTCTGTGGAATAAATCGCATATCGACTGATTGGCTCTCTATTACAATTTACGTACTGAACAATCGTTGGTGGTTGTGGATCAGGCAGGCCACCAGAAGACGTAGCATTCGGCTGTGGTTCAGGCAGGTCACCAGCATATGTAGCATTCGGCTGTGGGTTAGGCAGGTCACAACCAGACGTATTATTCTGCTGTAGATGGGATCTGGTTTGTCCGTCACAACGGCCGCGACAAAACGTCATCAGAGAAGATGTGCGGGTTGAAGGGATTTATCCCACATTTCCGGAAACCACTGACTGCATTTCTCACATTAGCAGCTTTGGTGTATGCCGATCCTAAGAGTGTTGCTATCTGGAATTCTGTAACCGAGCGGCCAGGGTGTTGGCGCAACCAAATCTGTACTTCTCTATTGTAATTTACACCCTTGAACACGCTCACGTCGAGGGGCTGAAGTATGTGCGTGCTGCGGGAAAGTAATGATATGATGACGACGTTGTTGACTCTTGCCTTATCTATTACTTTCGTATTTTTGGTATGGCTATTGGGGCCAACTAAGATGAGCAACACCTTTTCGGTGCGGTGAATTGGTTGCACCGCTTCAACGAAATGGTCGAACCAACATTCGAACAACTAGGCGATAATCCATTCACTTTTGTTCGCGTGACAAATGCTACCAGGAGGCGAAACGTCAAGTAGTTCCGACTTCATGCGAAAACTTTGGGCAAAATCATCATTGGCGGGACGTAGACGCCAGTCGCTGACACGCAGGCCACAATGGTAACATTCTTCCCCTTCTTAGCATTAGTCAAGAGTCAGTCAAACACTAAATATGTTTCCTTCAGAAATCACTCTCTTCCCCGTCAAAGACGATCTTTTCTAGCAAATGCATGTATCGGTCAACCTTTGCCCTGTTGAAGCCGAAAGCCCTGTTCTGGAATTTGCAGGCTGATATATCGGTGCCTTTTCAGATAGATTTTTAGTTTCATGATTGAAGGGATGCTTGATCATCCTTTGTTCGCAATACTGATAGATATATTGCCTCACGTCATCTTTTGTCGACCGAACAGTTTCGATTCTATGTCGAATACAGTTTCTTTAAATTCGTCTTCCTGTTCATTATATAGTACCGGTTTGCTTCCAAGATACTTTTCCACGCCACCTCCACAACGAGCTTTCTTTCGGTCTCGTGGAAGATGACCAAAACCTTCAGTCACAAACTAGAAGTTTTCCATAACAGATGCCTACGCAGAATTCTCAACATATTTTGGCCAAACACCATCTCGACCGCTGAGCTACTTAGGAGGACAACTACCAACTCATAACCCAAGAAGTACAGATGCGCAGGTGGAGATGGATCGGACATGTGCTCCGAATGCCACCTACAACCCTACCCAAAGTTGCATTCAGATGGACACCTGGTGACCACAGAAAGAGAGGCAGATCAAAGGAGACCTGAAGGAGAAGAGTAGAGAGAGAGAGAGAGAGAGAGAGAGAGAGAGAGAGAGAGAGAGAGAGAGAGAGAGAGATGAGGGAACAGGGATCGACTTGGGGATACCTGGAAAGATGTGCGACTGAAATACCACGGTGGCGAGCTCTGGTGGCGGCCTTAAGCGCAAACCCGCGCGAAGAGGATTAAGTAAGTAAGTAAGTAAGTAAGTAAGTAAGTAAGTAAGTAAGTAAGTAAGTAAGTAAGTAAGTAAGTAAGTAAGTAAGTAAGTATGTTATATAACATTAACAAATATACAACATTTGTTTACTTTAAAAAATAACGTAATTGCGATGCACAAATTAATTAATAAAACACACCAAATACAACTTCATGTAGAATATAACAAATCATTAACAAGAAACATAATGAAGTAGCAACCAGTTTTATATTTAAAATGGCCATTAAGGGCTACTCTACATCATAACCATACCAGGTACCCAACCCTTGCATAGTTTTTCGTTGTCTTTCTCATGCTAGGCTACTCCTCGAAATCACTGACCTCGGATGTGGTTGTCATACCGATCGCACTCCTTTTTATTATCTGAATAATAACAAATGTGCCCCACATGATTGTTGCAACTATTGATGAACACACTGCTACTTTGCGAACTAATTTACATTAGTAGTTTTATCTGTTACAACTTGCCTGCTTTACAGCTACCCCCGGTTTCCCAACAAAATGGGTACAAATGGAACGGATAAGATAGACATCAGCTAAGAAAATTCAGCATTGTTTTGGACAGTATCTAACAAAAGAAAACTAAAGGTTAATTAGTAAAATTTGAAACTTGTCTATAATCCAGACAGTTGAACCCACATCAATGTCGCTGTTATAAAGATATAACGTACGAAAACCATGCCGAATGCTCCTGTTTTCGGAATATTTGGTTGAACAATGGTCCATGTAACAGGAAAACTCCCGATTAATGACAACACAATTATACAATTTGGCCAAGTTTAGCAATGTTCTAGCAATGGCTTTTATAGTCTTTTAATAGCTTATGCAATAGCTAATAAAATTTCACTGTAACAAGTGCAGGTATGATCGAGAGAATTATCGAAAAGTTGTATAAACGATGGCGATGCCGGTAAATATGCTCAGATTCAAATCGATGAAAGATATGCAAAATACAAAATACACGATGACAGGTAATGTTTTCTTAGTTCTATGTTCTATGTATATGCAAAAATAAAACCGTTCAATTAACAAAAGCGGATGACGATACTTACGAATAAATATTATACTGGATTCCTTCAATTCGCTTGAGAGTGCAGGCGACTTCGTTCGTACTTAAATTCAAATTCCGGATGTGCGACGTCATGCGCAAAGCATTCTGGTACAGCATAATGATTGGAGTAGGGGCCGCAAGGGTCCTAGATGAATTAGGATCGATCGAGATTCTGTGTAGGAATTAATTAATGCTGAATAAATAACAGCAGCAATATTTTTTTTAATTATTCTAAATGCGTCCGTGGTGGTAGTGTCGTTCTTCAGTAATACTCGTGATTTAACACGTGCAGGTTGTTGACAAAACACCACTTAGAGGCAACTCGATCAATCGGGGAAGATTCGATAATATGAGCATACTGGTAATATGGGCCACTTCTATAACTTATAAATAGTTCCCCATATGTTGTCATTGGGCAATTACTTGCTGAGTTAAGGAGTGTGGCAGACCAGGCAGGTGCTACGTGTAATGGTAAGACAACACAATTTAGAAATATGTATGTGAATAATATTTAAAAAAAATTATTACGATTTCCGCATGGTAGATCAATGCATATATATATATATATATATATATATATATATATATATATATATATATATATATATTACACGTCTATGATATATATATATATATATATATATATATATATATATATATATATATATATATATATATATATATATATCATAGACGTGTAATATACATGATTAGTTCATTATTCTGTCAGCCTGTGTCATAGATGATTATATAAGTATGCAGTGAGTGTACATTTCCAACCTGGAGGCAACACTAGGACTGGATTACCTTCTGGGTAATATGAGCCACATGCAATCGAGATAATATGTATGTGTGCATATGCGTATGTGTTTGTGTCCATGTTGGGTAATGCGTGTGTGGGCAATGTGCTCGTGCGCGTGTGCGTGTGTGAGCGTGAGTATATGCCCATGTTGAGTAATGATTCGTGTGTGTTGTGTGCGCGCATGTTACGTGCATGTGCGTGTACACGTCTGCATGCATGCCTGCATGCGTTCGTGTACACATGCGTGTACTCATGTTCAGTACTGACTTTTCTATTACGTTAGGCTATTACGCTGGTGTGCCTAGGACCATCTTGGATACTATGACAACTAGTGCTCATAGTATCCATGGGCCATGCTCATATTTCCAACGCGTAATGTAATATGAGCTATTTGGAGACATTTTTTTCATCGTCCTCATACAAAAAGTAAACACCCTACGGGTACAATAATGCCCATTGCAATAGTCTACCACGAGAACTTTCATATCAACTTCACTCACAGCAAATATCTAGCCAAACGGCTCCAGAATATCGATGCAAAAAAAGTAGCTCCGGCTTTGAGATATAGTTCCACCATACATATTTTAGAATCGACAATGGACGTACGCTATATATATATATATATATATATATATATATATATATATATATATATATATATATATATATATATATATATATATATATATATATATATATATATATATATATATATATATATATATATATATATATATATATATATATTATATATATATATATATATATATATATATATATATATATATACATATATATATATATATATATATATATATATATATATATATATATATATATATATATATATATATATATATATATATATATATATATATATATATATATAATATATATATATATATATATATATATATATGTATATATATATATATATATATATATATATATATATGTATATATATATATATATATATATATATATATATATATATATATATATATATATATATATATATATATATATATATATATATATATATATATATATATGCATAGCCACAATTAACTGGGACTAATATGTGCAGGTGTTATAGAGAACGGCCCGACTTTTGGCAGATTCAAACCGATGAAAGTATGCGAAATGCATGATGACAACGCGATATCGTCACGATCAGCTTATTCATTAGTACGCGTTTCAGTTGACAATGGCTACGCCATTAGACAGGCTCAATTAAGGCAGTTTCATAATTTATGTTGCTCGCGACGTCAATTCAAAATAGGATCAATACTATTTCATTCGACGTTGCCTCAATGCGTTCCATCAACGCACATTTTCCATTCACGGACTCCTCCGACTCCCGATTTGAGCTATAACAAGTCGCGACGGATGCACCTTGCATAATAAGTCTATTATGTAAAACGCTTTTGGCTGAAATTGTTGTGAACGATATTCAGAGTTGTGTGACGTCACACTCAAGCCATATGCTAGTATAGGAATCTAATTGGTTGGGCTGGCGACCAGGTCTCAAACTTGTGTCAATGTCACATTTCCATGTCCTTATAATGCTGAACACCAGACGCTGCTAAGACGTTGGAATAACTTGATATCAACGTCGTTTCAACGTCAAATTTCCACGTCCTTACAACGTTGATAACCACATGTTGTAAATACGTTGTATTTACGTTGATCGACGTCGCTACGTTTATGTAACGAATAATGTACGTCGTAGCGACGTCACGTGCCGGTTAGGGAGCAACAATGCGTACATTGTCTCATGGAAAGCACATTAACTACATTTGACTTGTCGATGCGACGGAACGTTTGCATCAGCATCAGGGGCGTCGCGACACAAAGTTCACCGACTAATCTTTCCTGCAGCTGCGTTCTCTTGGTTTCTTTGCATACCGTCATCACCATTGTGGCCTGCGCGGCCAAATGTGGACATGAACCCCTCGACCCTCTGTATTCGCCCTTGGGCAATTGAAATGTAATGAATGCTCCTGAGCCATCAAGTGGCTCTACTGCAATTAACTTGAATTTCCGGGTTTTCTTTATCAACTAATGTTTTTCTGGCCTTGTTTTAACTGTTTCGTGGTCAGCTCAAAGCCAAAATCAAAATGACCAAATTGTTTCCTCACAGTGGCGTAACGTGGCCATTGACTAATGTCATGTCTTTGTATTTTTCGCAATTGGAAGAATATTCAATTGCATCGTTGGTGAAGTTGTAGATATCAGCAATACCATCCGGAAAATGTGTAGTTTTTTGTCTGCTACATCTGTGTTTGCTTTACATGAGCATATTGTACCAGGTTTGGCCAAATTATGCATATCTCAACCGAACCAATCTAAGTGTAAACGTTGTTAATAAAACATGGAGTCAGATTCATGGAATACGTTAATTTCGTTATCGCCATATCTTCATCGTGGGGCGCTATGGCATACCGGTTAGAAGGCCGGACTCTCAATCGAGAGAAGTTTCAAATCCCACTGCGGTCGCTTCGAAACTTTGGCAAATTTGATCACCCCACGTTGCCACAGTTCACTCAGCTGTATAAATGAGTACCTGGCAATACAGACAGTGGTGGAAATGTGAACGAATAGTCTTCGCGCAATTGCAGCGTGGCTGAATGCTTCCCAGAGAAGTTGAGATGGCCTTGGAATGAACAGGTCTGCGGGGGTGAAGTGTAAAGCGCTTTGAGCGGTCCTATGGACTGGATACCGCGCAATATAAGAAGTTACCTTTTAATTCTTTCAATTCTGCTGGTTACATGGTGGAATCCTACATCACACCTAATGAGGTGTATAACTGGCCCATTGTTACAAACTAATAACGTACACAATGTCCACAGGCAGAACACTAACTGCTTTGAGTGTTAATTCCGTGATGTTAATTTTCGATGGCTTGCTTCCTAGAAATAACGTCGGAGTAATTATGGGTAATAGTGATAGTAAACAAAGTACATCCGTTCCAACGAAGTTGTTTACCAGTAAAGGAATTAACATCACCAAATTAAAATATCCGATGACTTGTAAAAACGTATCTTCGAGAGAACTGATACGTAACTAAGGTTTTGTCAATGCAATAGTGCTGACATCTTGAGCAATTACGCTTTAATATGCATGATTCAGAAAAAAATATATATTTTATATTCCCAGACCATGGGCCGTCTACTTTTTTCGAAAAAGAATCATGAGATACGACAACATTTCTAAAAGCTGAATACATGTGTAAGGACCAGTACATTGTCATAAATATGAGTGCATGTTTTATAATATAGTAATATTAGTAATAATAATAATATTAATGATAATAGTAATATAATCAGCTTTGCATAAGGTTCATTTCCTTAGCACATTCCCTGTATAATTACGTGGTAATCCTATATCAACACCTTAAGCTCAGTGGATTTTCTGCTAGACTTATGCTTAGGTTGTTGCAACAATAATAGACATCAGGTCAATGTGACATTATATATATATATATATATATATATATATATATATATATATATATATATATATATATATATATATATATATATATATTGATTATATCATATGACTTGCTACATATTAGGCAAGTGAAATATAGCAACCAGCAGGAGTGCCCCCAGTACATGTACAAACAGGATTACGATACGTAATTTATATAAGTACAAGTACGAATACTTAAAAAAACGTACTCGAGTACATGAGTATTGAGTACTTCGGCCCCAGGTCTGGCCTCATCGTATTATAGTAAAGTCACACAACCTCTAGTATTTCCGAAATATTAATAAATCCGCAAAATAACAGGTACAACCTCAGAATTGAACTGATTATGTAATAGTCAATGAAGGAATGTACATAACAATAATGCAAGATACAGCTGACGAAACACGTGCACAAGCTGATGTAGCTGAGCCAGGTCCTTCTCTCAAGGATTCGACTCGGCAGGTACCAGCATTTGAGGTTGGCAAATATGTCGTGGCAGTGTATGGTGAAGATGAGGGGAAATAGTAGGGGCCCTATACCCTCAGTCATTTCAAGTTGAAGAAAAAGTTTACTTTTTTGTGTCACCTGGAAAGTTGGAGCCAAAGTAAACTTTTTATGACGATTATTCCCCATGGGGGCCACGGGTGGGGGCAGTTTTTCGGCAACAAATTGAAATTGTTCTAACTGTTGATCCAACATCAACGTATGTGGTCTTTATAGATTTCTACTGTGGAGTAGCAATTGTTATGGTCAGAGAGGACAACGATCAACCCCCATGGGGCAACAGGAGGAATGTGTTCAGCCAACATTTGAAATTGTTTTAACTTTTGAACCATTGGCCCTACTTCAACATATGAGGTATCTATGATACTTATTCGGTCAACAATAAAACAAACACATACATATAAAAATGTTACCTTTCAACCCAATTAAGATGCATTGTGGCTTTGGTAACACCCGTTGACATCATGTACGGCCATTTTGTGTTTCTCTATGGGTGCAAGTATTTATTTTGTAATCAAGACATTACCTCATCGTGTAAGGTTACAAGTGCATATATTGTCAAATAAATAACTTAAGATGCAGGAGGAGAATGTTTGGCCGTAAAATCAATACTTGCACCCTCACAGGGGACAAAACGGCACAGTACAAGATAATTTCAATAGGTGTCATAACAGCAAAACACACTTTAACTTGATTAATAGGCAACATTGTTTTAAATGTTAACGTGTATTTGAAAAGTTCGTATTCCTCAGTATGAATTCAAAGGATTCAAAAAAGTTAGAGCAATTTCAAAGCTTTGCAGAAAAAGTTCCCCATGACAGTTAATTGTTTTTCGAAATTAACCATGCTATTACCATTTCTAGGAACAATCAAATTAAGCATTGTAGTTACTACATACAGTTACCTTTTCTACGATTGTCGTAGTTACGTAATACAAGAGCAATACGTCGCTAGACCATTAAGTAACTACTAGTATTACGTTGCAATTTCGAAAGTTGGATTCCCAGAAGCCATTAAGAAATTAAATGGCAGCACCATGTACCAAGGCATATATGGATATTTCTGTTTTTTATTATTATCGTGACATTCACATACGAACTATCAAATTATCCCTTCCGGAGGCTGGGTAATTTTGCTTGTTATTATCAACTTATATAACACAGTTGCTCTTGGCGTTGTGACAAATGGCGAAAAGGCTTGATATTGTGCGTGCGTAGTCCACCACAACAAGTGTGACACGGGACACTGTGGGCATTACTCCCTTTAGTGCTCATATTTCGGACTTATTTAAAATGCATGAAGCCTTAATTGGTTTCCGCGAGCCGTGATAGATAGCAAGAGCTACGCGTCGTGTTCCTGTGTAGCCTGATTCCCCCGGGTATTCCCGGTGTATTTGTATTGAGTCAACAGGTATGAAGCGCAATCGATGTCAGTGAAGCACGCATGGGATTGGTCAACGGTCGCGACGTGTTTCCCTACGGTCCCGAAATAGCCGTCCGCGTTGCAGGGGACAGACTACAAAACAAAATTGCATTAGTGGCCATGTTAACGAGTTGTCTGATTATAAGGAAACGTGACAATAAAAAAAATCAGAAAATAGTTCACAGCAGCTGACATCATCTCAATGATATGCTGACCACGTTTTGTCAAAATCACATACCACCAGCTCTTCTAAAACTCACCGATGTGCGATGCCCGCGCGTACATCAATATAACACCCGATAGTAAAACAAGACCGCTGAGCCCTTATAAATTGACACATGATACAGCGATACAGGCATGGGCCAGTGACATTCATGCTGCTGTATGGCAAGAACTCACTGGAGGCACAGTGTTTATACTGTACAGCACCCAGTCTTCATCATACATCCATAGATATACAGTACTAATAAGATATATATACATAATATATATATATATATATATATATATATATACATATATATATATATATATATATATATATATATATATATATATATATATATATATATATATATATATATATATATATATATATATATATATATATATATATATCATATATCATACCAGCCTCATCAAAATAACTTCAGTTACTGAGTGTAGTAGATGTACAATGGAATAAAATGCAAGTCTCACTAATGGGACTTTTAAATAACTATGATAATATGTAGGCTGCGGGTGGTAAAATTTTGCCTAAATTAAGGATATATCATTGTAAGGCAAATGTATAAGATAAAATTGCATTTATTACAACTTACTAACTAAACTGATAAACTAAACTTACTATTAAATGATACAAAACCAAGTTTCTCAGTCATTGCACAATTTACACTCCTGACCTAATTTTAGTACGACATCAAGGAGTGAGCCTGTACAAATACAATCAGAACAAGTAAGCTATTTCCATATCGTAGCATCCAGTGTAAGATAAGATGATACATAAACATATATTAAGTACCATAGTTCCAACACATTGGTGATGTTCACAATATTGTCTGTAAAATACATGTTATCTTATTCAATACTAATATATAATAATACTAATGTTTATCCATAAATTCCCTAGCATACATGTAGGTATCAATGCAAAACTAGTACTCTATATGTATAAACCCTAATAGCATAAACTCAACAGTCAACAATATATATATATATATATATATATATATATATATATATATATATATATATATATATATATATATATATATATATATATATATATATATATATATTTACCGATTATTGCGCTTTGTTTACACCAAACAAATTTTGGGCACTGCTCAAGGTACAGGTCTCTAGGGTATGTGCTATGGAATAGTCAATATCAACCCTCTCACAGCGCAATTATTTACTAACTTCACAGAGAAAGAGGCCAACAACCTGATCCTGACTACAGTTATCTAATACCTTATTACAATCTTTCCATGCACTAATGTATGTTCATGCTGACAGTAAAAAAAATATTTCTGTACAGTTGAGGGTTCTTACCTTTGCAAAAAAATCTTAGATCCTGTCTTCTGTCGATTCGTGCAGCTATACGCCACACAGGAAATAACCATATTCGTTGTTCCACATCTGTCTCCAGTAAACTTCAAAAATGTTTATGTGTTGGAGAGTTTAACACTAATGCACGAAGTTCACTCCAGTATGAACAACCCAACTACCCACACATATAACAAAACTGCTGGGACCACCCTCACCCAAATGATTAATTAGTCTGGTGGCCATGTCCCATTAAGAACAAATGACAATGACAAATCTTCAAATTAATTGGCTTCTGATGTCATCGTCACTGGCTACTAGCCCTAAGTTTATATTTCTCTGATAGCCCCTCATCTTCATTGCTTTTGTTTGCCTTATATTGTACATGATGATGGTGAGGATGAAATACATTTTGTTATTTACTTATTTACTTACTTATTTACTTACATAGGTTAGATAAATGCTATGTTCACACTATAAACAGTACTACTCTATGCGTCACGCCAGTGGATGCAACAGTTTATTCCGTGCAATGAAATGACGGCCAGTGGTCCAGACCCGCTTCACTGCAGTGAGCTGGCGTATCGCCATTGTTTATAATGGGGTAAAAAAAATTGCCATGTATTCATGCGCCCATGTGATCTATAGCAGAACAATTCCTTAAATCCCCACGCCTGTTAAACTCTAAAAAATGCATTATTTCACATCCAATAGCTTCTACAAAGAAACCTGTAAATATGCCTGCTCAATTGCTCTCGTGTCATGTCATATGAATTGTTTAAATTCAAATATCACAATTTAATACACTCTACATTCTTGTGAAACAATAAACAGGAAGGTCAACTGTGGTCTTTATATGACGTTGCGGCACATGTATATGTAGACACATTATGGAACACTCCTGCTTGTTATGTCATTATTATTTGTTTGACAGCCAAGTCTAAACAATGCCTTTCCCCTAATATTAGCTGAAAACCAGTAGCATCATTTAATGATAGGTCCATTTTGGCACTTGATAAATCATAGATCATGTATACTAGATTTCCAGAGCATTGCGAACCAACGAAGCCTGCTTACTGTCTCTATAAATATATTAATGAGTTTATTTCCAAACTAATATCCATATAATTTTTTGATTTTTAGCCAGACGTGGCACAACTTTGTAAAAAATGTTTCACATTTAACAGGATTTCGGTAAATTTCAATGTGTCAGACTTGTCAAATGTTATTGTTTATGTGACTGCTTTCATAGTTCTAGATGATAAAATACGACACGAACGACTTGATTTCGATACGCCACCTTATACGTTAAAGAATGTGCATCTGCGTTTACTCATTCAGCTTCAATAGAGTATAATTTTGCGTAACTTGTGGAATGTGACTCCTGTCCAAGGAAAAGTGCGTATATATTTCAACCCGCTCAACGTAAAAACGGTATATTGTTATACTGAAAGTGTAGAACGTATTCAATGACTGCAAATGTACAACGGATTTTTTACTCCTCCGTAGGAATCCATAAAGACTTCATATGGTTCAAAAGTTACAAGTCAATGCCCAGGGGGTTGATCATTCTGACTATAAAAGTTGCTATTCCTCAGAGTAGAAATACATAAAGAATTCATATATTGATGTCGGGTCAATAGTTAAAAAACGTTAATACATTTGTTATATGATTAAAATTAAGCGTTGATAATTGTTAAAAAAAAACAATCGAAGAACTATTGGTAACACAAATATTAGGATATGTTAAATGTGTGTCCGAGTCATTTATATTTTATATATTTGACAATACACTTATTTGTAGGTATTTGTATCATGTAAGGTAATCTATGTAAAAAAACCGATGTACTTCCCAGGATTTATGTGAACCTTATGCTTACTATTACAGGTAGTCAAAGATTAACCCAGTAATGATCAATTACATTGAAGATTCATGCAACTTACGATACGCAAAAGTATATGAATTTTGCTTCGATATACTAACCTATAGTCACCAGAAAATGTGGGCTTTCGTTCTACCTGCTTTTAAGAGAGGCCCCATGTTGAACTGTTATTATTTACCTCACTCCTCTTTAAGTAAAGTTGAACGTTATAAAACTAGTTTTGGATAGTCAACTTAGGTAATAACCTATATGATAAAAACAATAGTCCCATTTGAAGAATTGTCGTATTTATTGTATACCAGTTACGTTTATTGCTTCGCCAGTGTGAAGGCTTTTAAAAAGAGGTCATCCTTACTATCCCTAGGAGTTGAATGCAAGCTACTTATAAAGGTACGCCAGAGATATGTTCCTATGAAAAACACATTGAGTTTTGTTTTCTCCACCATGTACCCTCGGGCCACGGCAGCACGCGCGCATTCACGATTCACCCGGTATAGCGGTATATTTGAGACAAGTCGAGGTTTCCGATTAAACTATAAATGAAGGCAACACTGCCTCCTATGTTACTTTCACCTTTCCGATGCCAATTGAAGGTGCTATGCCATGTACTCGAGATAACTTCTAGTTGCGTACTTGTAGAGCTATTCAGCAATATGTAGGCCCCATATTGATGTACTTGTATAACTAGTAACAGCCTACGTTGTAGGTCGGATCTGGAAGATACACCAACGTGTATTATGTTTTCTATAGTCGTAATCGCGTCAGGTTTGACTGCTGAACGAAACAGGTGGTAGGTCCTATTGCGAGGCTGTTATGAATAAACGCGTAGTAGTTAAATCACATTGGCGAACGCATTTATCATTTTATTTATGACCCCTTAAACGGTGTGCTATGTTACTCAAGCAGAAAAACCATAGCACATCTTACTGTTCGATCTGCAAACCAATTGATATGTCCGGAATTGAGTTTTCGTCTTAACGGTCGCAGTTGCTCAGATTCGCCCTTCATCAGGCACTTGCTGTGTTACGCTGCTTTGCCTCTTGGTGGAATACTTTCAGTAAATGTTTGAATGTGGTGTACATTATGTCTAAAACAAACGCAGCCTAAGGAAACTGGTAATGGAATTGTCAGTTAAATTAACGGGCACGTGAAAACCGCTTAACACAAGTGAATGAAGCGTTTATCCGCAAAATGGGTTAAACGCCAAAACCAAACAAACTGACATTATAGTGTTCTGTGCTGGCATTAAGTTGGTAGTGCTAGAGGTAAAATAGCCTCTCACCACGGGAGGCCTCTATCATCGTTTTAGATCTATGGGTATTAAACCATTCCAACAAAACGGACAGACACTAGATTAATATTCACACATAAAGCAATATATAGCATACAATGTCAACGATGACTGGTATTTTAATGTAAAGGATGGTTAAAATAAATAAACAATTTATATTTTATGTTACGAAATTCATATAAATGATGGTTGTGACATTTAAGTTACAATCTACAAACTAGATTATATTATCTGATCAATTTTGCACCTTTTTTAATGGGGGTCCAAATTATATAATAAAAATATGGACCCCCGGGTACATTTTCTATTGGGTCCATATTTTCTCTGACACCGGCATCCTCTCTAGTTGCCATGGATAATTCAATATAACTATTCCATGGTATATTGATTTATTTCACCTGCGTTAGGGCCTACTACATACATGCTTCTAATGTGAATAAAGGAACCCATATCGTATTGATTGTGTCCTACCTGTTCGCTGTGTAGGTGTTCAGTGGTCGTGACATCCCATAAGTCAGTCGGAAATCAGCAGAAGCTTTGGTCGGCTGCTTCTGAATCCTGGACGGACATGGAGAACAAAATGTTTCTACTCCGGACCTTTGATCCGGAACTTTTGCTATTTGCATTGTTCTTGGTTCAATTATGCTGCTGGTCAAATGAAACCGATACAAACGGTAGGTGTGCTTAGATCTTTGACGTGTTATATTTTTTTGCTGTGAATTCATCAGTTGGAGTACTAAGTTGAAAGGTGACATGTACACGGTCAACATTGGCTTACATATGTCGTGAGTGACTCAAGCTCAGCTATGGGAATGTTGAATAAGTTTATATAGAAAACTTTTTATTAGCTTTCACTCCGGATACGTCGCCGGTTCATTCTTACATGATGTCACAAAACCTGCTAAGTTGTTTTATCTAAGATATTCCTGAGCAGTTTTCTGTTCGGTGTTCGTCTCTTTTTCAAGCATGTTTAGTTCATTTCTTTAGTTGCTTAGTGTGATCGGGTGCGGTCGCATGATATTAACCCGATAGTGGCTGCCATGACTCGTCCGACACGATGATGTATGTACTTTGGACACCGCTGAGCTGAACCACTTCTTCAGTTTGATTCAATTATGCGGTTGATTCACTTACGCGACACTTTGTACGACAATCGGAATAAGGATATATTCCGTCCCAGCCAATTTATTTGATTTTGCTAAAAGGCTGATTTTACTATCCGCGAATACGTTAAGTGGAGTTCACAGTAGCTGTCTTGTAGGGAGAGCGCACTGCTCTCTTATGTCGGCATCACATGCTCTTGCAGATTCAGTGTCAGCAGCTTTTCTATTCGGTGATCCTCTACATTTAAATATATCATAGTGTCACTGTGGACATATAAAGTGCATTGTAAAATATTTTAACAAACTGTTGAAATGCTCAAGCTGTGCAGGCTTAGTATTGCCAATACTGACCGGTGCCATTTATAAGGTTATTGCGATGTCAAGGATGCCGAGAAATAGTGAATACGTGTTCAACATTTTGTCGTTTCGCAATGCACGAACATACAACATAAAGTGCGCATTGACCCGCGTCCACTTAATCGGGCTTGCGATAAAAGCAATACTCACAACAACACGGCTGCGACGAATATCGTCATTTGTCACAGCGCTTTGAGCTTTATCGAATATATCTTCATGCATAATAGATTGGTGAGACAAATGAAATGCCCAACGACGTCGCCATTACTCAGCGTGTGATGCATTAACAAAGTTAGAAGTGCCTCAAACAGGTCAAGAGGCCGGCAGTACACACAGATCAACAACGAAATGTTCGGAAAACACATCTGATGTTGGATTTTAATGTATTTGTTTAAATATATGAGGATGATAAATACGAAAAGCGAAGATTATGGTAGAAGAAATTAAACACAGGTGACATTTACAACATAACCATGGGCCAACAAATATATATCATATGTTGAATTAGGACTGTTCATGATATATCAATTAGGAATAAGAGGTGGTATTTATCTTACTAAAGAACCCATTCAGGCTTTCAACGTAAGATCAGAAAGTGAAGCAGATTGCGAAAAAGCTGGTTGGTGTTATTTAGTTATAGGAAATGTTACTGGAAATTACTAGTTACTGGAAATGCAACATTACATATTGAATTAGCCTACCGAAATCTGAGCATTAACGACGAGGATAACGAAAACATACAAAATGGCATGAAGTAAAATAAAGGGGAATGAATCATAATGGGACATTTTGACCACGGACACATTTTAATCAAATAAATGTTTTCGTCAAAGTAAAATCACATGGTAAAAATAAAAATAAGTACAGAAACGTTCACATATTTAAGTATTAAGATATGAGAACATACTTAGCAAAGATTGGAATAACATGCTTATGAATAAAACAGCAATTGAACACTGGATCATTATTGATCAATTTGTTCCATGTTCAAAATAATGAAAACGGTTCAGAATGAAAAAATAATACATTAAAAATAGCGTACTAGCTAACAAAGTAGAGGGTTCATAGGAGTAACGGAATATATTACAAAGAAGCACTTAGTGCAGCTTCGTCTGAATTATAAAAGAAGATCTGAGCAAAAATTACTGTTTAACATAAAAAATGACAACAAACGAATATTTTTACGTCAAAATAATATTTATACAATGTGAGGTATACTTATGTTTACAATGATTGTTGCGGGACAGCATTAGTCCATGATCTACGGTCCGCAACCCTAGAAACACCGTTAACAGTCCGTTGTACACGAAATGATCTCGTGGCGAACGAGACTCATTCCCTTTGTGTTGGAATTCTGAGCGGCGCAAGATTTGTTTTTTTCAGAGTCAACACATTCCACATTTTTCTTCCCACCATCCAACCCCCTTTCTACCCCCTTTGTTCTCGGGTTGCTTACCATGCGTAAGCTTTTCTTCTCATGGCGGTGCATTCAGCATAGGTAAACAGTATGTCATGTTATATTCCCATGGGGATCTTGGTACATATTATACTATTGATTTACTTGGATGCGGTTTATACATTAATTTGATCATGGTTACAGTATTACGAATTTTATGATGATATATATATATATATATATATATATATATATATATATATATATATATATATATATATATATATATATATATATATATATATATATATATATATATATATATATGTATATATATACATGTATATATATATATATATATATATATATATATATATATATATATATATATATATATATATATATATATATATATATATATATATATATATATATATATATATATATATATATATATATATATATATATATATATATATATATATATGCATCAATATAAAATTCGTAATACAACTGCATCCGCACTGAACCGCGTTCCATCCATTTATATCTAAAGCACAAATTTTGAACACCCACACGCACGCGCATGCGCATGCGCACGCGCGCGCGAGTGTGTGTGCGTGTGTGTGTGTGCGATATTGACCCCAATGACCCGTGACATCATAGCATGGCAGTCCATGCGATATTTCGACTAAGTGTTTAATTGGCCAAAACATCTAATTATTTTTTGTATGTCAACTAAGTTGCATATAAGCCGTTTGCATGTCAAATGCAATTTTAATGGATATTCAATGTGGGTTGTAAGCCGTTTAGAAATATAATAAATATTTTACATGAAAGGCAAGATCGTCCAGCACACACTGGATTTTCAAACTCACTTTTGGTACATATGTATGTAAGCATTTTGAAATGCTGCTCTTCGTATGTGGAATAACACTCTTTAGCGGTGACGCGCCCGTCTCCGCACGGTGAAACCGGGCAGTTTCTTTGAAGGCCACTTGTCTTTGGTTGACATTATTCGCCGTTCCCCCGCTCTGCCCCGCGCCGTAGTTCTGTGCCACCACCAGACACTGAAAACCATTAAAGTCTCTAAGTTACCCGTATGAATTCACACAAAGGGATAACACACATACAATAGGCCTTCTTCACATATACGCTAACAATTATATCTAGAATATTCTACATACACCTCCAGCTATATAGTAGCTATCAACAATTCTACAAACCATCGAAATGAGCTAAAAACAAAGGATATACAATTCGAACTGCCGCATATTTACGGGCCTCGACCACGCCATATCTAGGACGGGTTTCCCAACTACATTCCACTCCTACAGCTGCGCATAATTATCACCAATGAAATGCACAAAATATAACAATCGTATCTCCAGGGATAACATTTGCCAATTGACTGTCTATGTCTAGTTCAATTCGGCTCAACTGCGAATACCTTCAAAGAAATACGACGTTTTTCTTCGACACAGGAACCTGATGTTTTCGTCACCACGATACCAGTAGCAATTGCAACGCTACTAACTATAATTCCCTTCCTTTGGTGTTTTCATTGCGTTCTGTTGGGTGAGTATTTGTTGCTATTGTCACTTTAATTTTATGTTGGCGGTGGACGAATGTTTTGTCGCTGTTGTCATTGTCGTTACTGGTGTTACAGCCCCTTTGGAGTGCCTACTGACACCCTACGGTGATAGTTATGAAGGGCACCAAAGCACAACCGAAACAGGGAAAACGTGCCAGGCATGGACGTCTCAAACGGTCAGTGCAACAATAAGAGTGTCACTAACACTGAATAATATAAAACTACGACTATTTGGTTACTATTTTACCAATTTGCACCAAATGGCACACACCAATATATAAATATATAAATATATATATATATATAAATATATATATAAATATATATATATATATATATATATATATATATATATATATATATATATATATATATATATATATATATATATATATATATATATATATTTATGCAATAACCAACACAAGTCCGATGTAGCAGTGAATTGAAACAGGTCAAATAAATGACGTTTTTTATTGCAAAGTTCACGCAGCCACTTTGGGAAGAACATTAACAGGAATGTGAGCTCCTCAAAGCAAACCAGACAGGAACTGAACACATGTACAGCCCCGTCCGGCAAGTTTCTCAGAGCCCACATTCCTACAAGCATGACGATAACATATATACATCAAGAAGTCGTCATGAACATGTAATGCAAAGAATACAGACATTCCACCACCAATACACAAATTTAATTACAAACAGGTGGGGCCATTTCGCTAACCTATATAAACATAAGCCAAGAATACCGATGAAGAAACAGGAAGCCTGTCTGCGCAGAAAACCCCATGAACACCAAATACTAGGGGACAAACCCCCGTGTTCATCTTATATAAGGCCAAAAGTGGGGAAAGCGGTTTCGACATCTTCCAACTTCCTATTTCATCAACGATGTACAATCGCGTTTAAACTAAGTCGCAACTTCGCAATGCAGAGACTGAATCAGGAGTGAAAGATTCAGGCTACTGGCTCCGGTTTGAACTGGTTTCCGCTAAGCCGTGATTGGCTGGCTAGCGCGGAGTAATACAATTTATTTGGCCAAATAGTTCCGGTGTAGTCTCGGACACCCAGTGCAAGTTTAACGACGACCTGTCTTGGTTATCTCATAAAAATTGTTATGCACCTGGTGAGTTGCATAAATTCATTTATGCAGTAACCAACACAAGTCCGATGTAGCAGTGAATTGAAACAGGCCAAATAAATGACGTTTTTTATTGCAAAGTGGACTGCTTATCACGCACATATATATATATATATATATATATATATATATATATATATATATATATATATATATATATATATATATATATATATATATATATATAGATATATATATATATATATATATATATATATATCTATATATATGCAGCATATATATATATATATATATATATATATATATATATATATATATATATATATATATATATATATATATATATATATATATATATATATATATATATACAGTACAACAATGTAGTCATGTAGACATCACTACATGATATATTCCGTATGTAGTACGGTAATGTAGTCAACTAGACATCACTTCATGAATATGCAACTGATTAATAATAGTAATCAAATATGTATAGGATCTAAATGTCCATGCACGGTTGGATAGTGTAGACGGATGGCGCGATGGGGAGGAGTAGGTGGGTCTCGAAAAAATTCAACAGCTGCTTCGACCAACAATGGCGACACAACTATCTTGTCACGTGATCGTGTTGTGTCTGATCGTTAAGGGGTTGTCTCATATTTTGATAGCAAGCTGTGCAAAGACATAAATGCACTTTTGTGTGTTTACTGAAGTGTGTATATAAGTACATATATAATAAGTATTGGATATGCATATGCAATTATATCAACAATAATAAACATTTGCTATAAGATTAACAATGTATTGTTTTATTTGAAAACGTAGACAGAACTGTTAACTAGAAAGAGAGTAGTGCCTAGACACACGATTGACAAGTGAAGCTGTCGTCTTTCAGAATGCCGCACTCTCCGACGCACGGTTCGTGAAACCAAAAAAGCACCATGGTTTGCACTGATTCCGTGAGCCGTAGAGTGGCGTTCAAATGACTATAACAAAATCCATTTTAATATAAAAGTAAAAACAGGGAATACATATAAAAAACAATGGAGGAGGAACTTCAACAAAGGCAAATATAAAGTGATGAGAACATATCTAGCAAATTGATTGATTGATAACTTGCTAAAGAACAAGACAGCAACACAATGCTGGACTTGTTTAAAATATGAGATTGAGGGCATTATTGAGAATTTTGTTCCATTAAGAAAACAAGGGAAAAGGTCCAGGAAAATACACTTGTCAAAAGAGGCTATTAGAAAAATTGCTCAAAAACAGATGCTGTGGAGGGTCTATAAACACACTGGAAATGTAGAAGACTACACAAACTACAAAGAGGCACTTATCCTAGCTGCAACTGAAATTAGAAAATCTAAAAGAACCTTTGAAAAAAAATTGGCAGGTAATACAAAAATGACACAAGAGTTTCTATGCTTATGTAAGGAGTAAACATAAAGTTCGCGATAAGGTCAGACCACTGGAAAACAACAGTGAAAACATAATTTCAGACGGGTTCCAAATGGCAGAGAATGAGTATTTCAGCTCAGTTGTTACCACGGAAGATATAAGCTCAATTCCAGTTCCATTGACTAAACTTGAGGGCAATAAATCAGAACATTTAGGGCAGTTATTTGTAATTTCTGAAATGATAGCAAAGAAAATTAAGAAGATGAAAGATAATAAATCACCTGGAGTTGATGGGATACTACCAAAACTGCTTAAGGAAATTGTTGAGCAAATTAGCACACCATTTGCAAAATTGTTTAACTTGTCACTAGAAGAAGGAATAGTTCCTTCAGAATGGAAAGAAGCAAACATTAGTCGTATGTAAATTACTCGAAACATTAATTAGAGACCACATGGTGGAATTCCTTGTAAAACATAAATTAATAAATACATCTCAACATGGATTCCAAAAAGCAAGGTCATGTTTAACCAATCTCTTATGTTTTTTTGGAAGAAATGACAAAGTGGGTAGATGACGGGTCACCAGTGGATGTTGTCTACTTAGATTTTCAGAAAGCTTTCGATAAAGTGCCACATCAAAGATTGTTACTTAAACTAGAAGCCCATGGTATATGTAATGATGTAATCAACTGGATAGAAAAGTGGCTTACACACAGAAGACAGAGAGTAATAGTAGATGGTGAGATTTCAAACTGGAAATCGGTTTTGAGTGGGGCACCACAGGGATCAGTATTAGGCCCTATACTGTTTTTACTTACTTACTTACTTAATCCTCTTGGCCCCTTCACGAGCATAGGGCATCAACCATGTTTCTCCACCTCACTCTCTTCTGGGCTATAGCTTTGGCCTCTTGCCAGGTGACCCCCTCTTTTTCAAGATCTTGTAGTGTGGAGGTGTCTGTAATTGCATTCTTGCATCTTGCCCACTTTTCATCAATCTTTTTTCCCTCTTCCAATGCTTGGAACCTGTTCTGTAGTGTGATTCCTGTCCTATTTGAGTATTTGGAAGTTTTCTTATCTCAAACTTTCTTTGTACCTTGTTATCCGTCTTCTTCTTTGCTGCTATCTTCATCCTAAATTCACCCACAAGGAGGTGGTAGTCGGAGTTAATGTCAGCTCCTCTTTTCACTCTGACGTCTAGAAGCACTCTCCTCCATTTCTTGGTGATTTTTATGTGGTCAATTTGGTTTTCCGTATTTAGATCTGGGGATATCCATGTGGCATTGTGTGTAGGCTTGTGTGGAAAGAGAGTTCCTCCGATTATCAGTTCATTGAGAGTACAGAAATCTGCAAACAGGAGACCGTTCTGTTTCATCTGTCCCAGACCTTCTTTACCCATTGTGCCTTTCCAATTGTCGTTATCCTTTCCAATCTTGGTATTCATATCCCCCATAACAACTTGGATATCCCTCTTCGGTAGTTTTTGGGTGACTGTTTGTAGATGTTGGTAGAAGTTCTCTTTCTCTTCAAAAAATAGCAGAGTTGGTTGGTGCATAGCCATGTATAATGGTGATGTTCCGACCTTTTGATGTAAACCTGGCTGTGATGATTCTCTCCGAGACTGGTTCCCATTCGATGAGACTTTTTGCTGCATCCTTTGAGAGGAGCAGCCCTACTCCATGTGTATGCGCATCTTCTTCTCTCTCATGCCCAGAGTACAAGTAAGTTTCTCCAGAGCTAGTTGTAACCTTCCAAAAGGTGTTCCATCTGCTTTCAAGAGACTCCAGTGATGCTCAGCTTGTATCTTCTCATTTCTTTGGCGAGCTGTGCCAGTTTTCCTGCCTGGTACAGTGTCCTGACATTCCAGCATCCAATTCTAATTTTTGACTTGAGCTGTAGCAGACTCTTCCTCCCTTGGGCTTCCTGTCGGCTTTCACCCAAGGGATTCATACGCACCCTTTCAGGACAGCCTGCTTTGCTCAGATCGAGGTGTGGTTGAGTATTCATGGTTTCGGTTTCTGTAATCGATTTTAATAACAACTGAGTGGGTGATTAGCCCAAACCGCTGGGCCCACAAGTTTTCCGCAGTGGTCGTAGACAATTTTCCTCATGATCAAGAGATGTGGCTGGACTGTGCTTTGCCTGACCACTCGCCCTAGACCTGCCCGGTATGGTTGGACCTGTCAGGAGTTGCCTCCAACCGGTATAGCTCAGAGGGTCATAGGGGTACACAAGCCTCCTTACCACGACAAGGTAACTGTCCACAAGGAAGTGTACTGTTTTTAATATATATAAATGATTTGGAGGATGACATATCTAGCAAAGTACTCAAATTTGCAGATGACACAACATTATTCAGAAAGGTTACTAATGATACAAATAAACAAACTTTACAGGATGATCTAGAAACAATTGTTAAATGGCCAGGAAAATGGGAAATGTTATTCAATTTTGGGAAGTGTAAATGTATACACATATGACATGGAAATATGGACGAGGAATATAAAATGGGGGATGCTGTACTAGGTAGAACCACACAAGAAAAGGACTTATGAGTAACATGTAGTGCTGACATGAAAGTTTCAGAGCAATGTGGGATTGCTGCTTCGAAAAGAAATCAAATTATAGGGTTAATTAGGAGAACTATCATGTATAAGGAGAAACATATAATTGTACCCCTGTACAAAGCAATAGTTAGACCACATTTGGAATATTGTATTCAAGTATGGAGGCCATATCTTAAAAAAGGACATAGACAAGATAGAAAGAATACAACGAAGAGCAACTAAATTATTCCAGAATTGAGAGACCTTAGTTACGAAAGTCGCTTATTACAATGTGGTTTGACAATACTAGAGACCAGAAGGCTAAGAGGAGACCAAATAGAAGTGTTTAAAATAGTGAACAGTTACGAGGATGTTGATAGGAATATGTTCTTCAAGCTTAAAGAAGGCAGTAGAACCAGAGGACACAAAGCAGCATTAGTTAAGGAGCAGTGTAAGTTGGACATGAGAAAGTACTCTTTCTCACAGAGGGTGATAAATGAATGGAACAAACTGCCAAATGATTGTGTTAATGCTAGTAGTGTGAATATGTTTAAAAATAGAATTGGCAGATATCAGGGCGGGTTACACATATATGAGAAAATTGTTGGACTCTCGATAAGCCAATGGCTTTCTTGTCCACTTGCCACCTGGAACTTGTTGTTCGAGATGGCAATCTTGTTATATCTTGTTAAATCAATCGTCATTTCTTTTTCGATCAGTTTTGCAAAATCAACCAAAATCAACGCCACATTGATGGCATGAATTCTTAAATTCAATTGTTGTCATAGCTAACGTTTTTATTGTGACCCTTTTTTCTTTTGACAATGTTCGTCATCTTCGGTGGCTTCTTTGTGTTTTTGGAATCACTTTCCATCACGTGTTACTATTTCTGAGTGCGCAACTATCCATTTTGTGGCTGCCCAATCCCTACCTGCCAACTGTGGCCTGGTAAGTTTTGGCGAACCAATGAGATATGTAATAGATAAACCGACAATTTCTGGATCGCCGAGTGTTGGGAGCTCCGACGCTGTCCTTGCATGCGCGTGCGGGTCAGCTAGCACATTGGCACCAGCGGAAACGTGAACATCGGCCGTAATGCTGAAATAAATTGCAATCTATATAATTTGTTACATATTATACCGATATGACATTGCATCATCGCATTCCTACGAAGTCACCAAAACTTCAATACAAGTTCTGATCCGATATCACATCATAAAAAATAATGTATAGGATGCAAACGGTTGTCGGCTGAGTGTGCGTGTGTGTATGTTTGAAATACTTTTTAGTGACCATCAGCGGTAAAAGAAAGCATCGGTGGGATAGAAGGCTTCTATGGAATAAGTCGCGTATCGACTGACCGGCTCTATAGCACAATTTACGTACTGAACAATCGTTGGTATTTGTGGATCAAGCAGGCCACAGTTGGTGTTTGTGGATCAGGCAGGCCACAGTTGGTGTTTGTGGATCAGGCAGGCCACCAGAAGACGTAACAGTCGGCTGTGGGTCAGACAGGTCACCAGCAGACGTAGCATTCGGTTGTGGATCAGGCAGATCAGCAGCAGACGTAGCATTTGGCCGTGGTTCAGCAGATCACCAGCAGACGTAGTATTCTTCGCAGTATCGCTGTATCCACCGAAGTTTGCCTCTTTCTATTACAAAAACTGTTGCAACTGCTCTATTTAGCAGCAGGCTTGACTACTGTAATTTCTTATTTCGTAATATTGCTTTCAAGGATATCATGAAACTTCATCGTGTGCAGAGTTGCTTGTCAAGGGTAGTTACTAAATCGCCTCATGTATCACACTCGGTGCCACTTCTAAAATCTCTACATTGGATACCGATTCGACATCGCATTATTTTCAAAATTTGCACTATTACCTATCAAGCATGCTAATCCGGGCAATCGGCATATTTACATTCGCTGCTCACCCCTGCAAGAAAGGCTCGGCAGCTTCGATCATCTACTTCGCATTTACGTTTTTATTCCCAGCATTAAGACAAACATTTGAACTAGAGCTTTCTCAATTGCTGCACTGTGTAGATCATTACCTGTCAGTGTTAAATTATGTGAAGATATATCAACATTTCGGCGTCATCTAAAAAAACATATCTATTTGACCCGGCCTATCCCCCTTAGCTCATCAGCGCACCACCATCACTGTTGTCGATTCGGAATTGAATTTGGATTAAGATTTGCCTAACACTTTGGTATTGGTGCCCTGCTGAGCTCGGTTTTCTGAGGATTTTTTACTATAAAAGTCTTCTTTATTGTATTGTGTTGTATCTGCTGTATATTAGGCAGGTCAGCAGGGAGGTCTGCTTTGTCCATCACATCGACCGCGACAAAATCGTCATCAGAGAAGATGTGCGGGTTGAAGGGATTTATCCCACATTTCCGGAAACCACTGACTGTATTGCTCACATTAGCAGCTTTGGTGTATACCGATCCAAACAGGGTTGCTATCTGGAATTCTGTAACCGAAAGGCCAGGGTAATGGCGCAACCAAATCTACACTTCTCTGTTGTAATTCGCATTTACACTTTTGAACACTCTCACGTCCTGAGGCTGAAACCTGTGCGTGCAGTGGGACGATAATGATATGATGACGACTTTGTTGTCTCTTGCTTTATCTACTACTTTCATATTTTTTGGTATGGCTACTGGGGCCATCTAAGATGTGCAACACCTTTTTAGTCAGATGACTTGGCTACACCGCTTCAACGAAACGGTCGAACCAACACTCGAACAGCGCTGCGGTAATCCATTCACTTTTGTTCGCGTGACCAATGCTACCAGGAGGCGACCCGTTTTCTCGTTGCACATTTGTTTCTTTAATGGAACGTCTCTCAATTCAGGAATCATTTTAGTTGCTCTCCTCTATATTCATTCAAGCGTCTCTATATCCTTGTTAAGAGTATGGTATACACGATTGTATACAATGTTTTAATGAGGCCTAACTATTGCTTTATACATAGGTATAATTAGCTCGTTTTCCTTGTATGTTATTTGTCTTCTAATCAACACGATAATTTTATTACTATTTGAAGCTACAATACAACACTGCTCTGAAACTTTCGTATCACCACTTAGTATTACACCTAAGTCCTTTTCTTTTAAAATAGTACTTAGAGCAGTATCTCCCATTTTACAGTTTGCTTCCAAGTTCCTGTGTTCTGTATGTAGGCATTTACATTTCTCAAAACTGAATAACATCTGCCATTTTCAGACCATTTAACTAAATTGTCTAGATCATTTTTAAAATGTTGTTTATCACCTTCATTTTAAAAATTTCTAAACACTTTTGTTATAGTATTGTCGAAGTCATAATAAAGGTCCTAAAACTGATTCGTGTGGTTCCCAACTGAAAACTGATTTCCAATTTGAAACCTCCCCATCTATTACAACACGCTCTCTGTCAGTCCTATCCACTCAATTATGCCGTCACCGAAACAATGGCCTTTTAATTGAAGTAGTAGTAGTAATCTTTGATGTTACACTTTGTCAACAGCTTTCTGAAAATCTAAGTAGATAATATCTACTGTCGATCCCTCCTCTATCTATTGAAAGATGCAGGAGACTAGCCAAGTAGGGTGGTTGTTGTGTAGATAGAGCACGATATGTAAGAGTGGACAGCTTAAAATGATTCGGTTCGATAAAAAAAACACGAAGCCAGTGTAATTATGGTTGATGACCCTATTTCGTTATTGTTTAGTGT
Organism: Lamellibrachia satsuma; assembly: GCA_033239005.1. Classification (NCBI taxonomy): domain Eukaryota; kingdom Metazoa; phylum Annelida; class Polychaeta; order Sabellida; family Siboglinidae; genus Lamellibrachia; species Lamellibrachia satsuma. Next base: position 78,122 of record BSQZ01000132.1, read on the forward strand.
AAATAATAATAAGGTCGATTTAGCTGGATTAAGCATTTATCAGGGCATTTATATAATTTTCTTTCCACTGAGGAAATGTCCCGAAAGCTTTCAATTATAAAATGTCCAACTTTCCTTAAAACATACATTTATTGAGAATTGTCTAACAATAGGACAATTTGGCATAATAGGACAACAGTGGTAAGTGTGCAAGGAAGCCACAGACATATCGATATTCCAGCAGAGTTTCAACTACATATGGCACACTGTATTATTACACAACACTGCTGTTTTGTGACATACAGAATATTAAAACACATATTTACTCCAACCATAACCGAAATTATTCAACTATTTGTTTTGAAAATAATTAATGAAAACGTCTACGTAGACTTTGTCGCTCATTTGTAGGTTCTCCCTCGACACAGGGTCCGAGTGCAGTGTATCTATCTACACTTACTGAGTATCAACGACGTCAAACTGGAAATAGTTTTACACATGTGGGTGTAGTTTTTTGGTTGCCATTGCATCGGCCTTTTGCAAGAGAAAATGCATGTTGTTTGACTGAATGATCCGCTATAGCGAATTATGGAATGTTGATAGCCCACTTTGTTTTATATTGTAATTATTTTGTCTCAACAGCCTCACGGACACAATTGTCCAATCGGCCGAAACAACTACTGCAAAAACGGCGGCAGCGGTGGCTGCCCGGCGGACAAACCGTGGTGCTACACGACGGATCTTTCTTCACGGTGGGAGTACTGCAACATTCCCCTGTGTGAAGGTGAATTAAAAATCAACGTCCCACGTCGTGTTGTTTAGTGTGTATTGACATATTTGGTTGAGGCATGCTATCATATACAATATGGGATATATATATATATATATATATATATATATATATATATATATATATATATATATATATATATATATATATATATATATATATATATATATATATATATATACATATATGTAAACGCCAGCCATCTCTATTTCCAGAGGAGCCCAACCGGCCTCAGTAATTGGTTATTGCCCACCATTCTGTCTGGAAATAATATATATGGAACTACGGAGTTGGAAATGTTGCATTGTTTTTCCGTAATTCTGTTGCCGCTTACGTTTTTACATATTTATCGAGCAAATGGGCTTGTCGAGTTATCATGGATGACGCTCGATTCGGGTTTGTCACGTGAATGTTAAAAATGCTAAATTCTTAGCTGGCGCACGATCCACTGAAGAGATCGTAAACCAGCGAAAGTTACAAAGAAATAGAGAAATAAAGGTTCCTCTTAGTAACACGTATTGTTGTTATATCGCCTCTAGTTTGACAATAGCGGAAGCTATATCTTTAAACATAGCGACGGGTATAAGTTTGTTTGCTGTCGTCGGGACAAATTTACTTATATCGTGATTCTAAAGTTCACAACTTTCTGTTCGCATTGATACTGTTCTCACTGAGACAAGGCTTTCCTTTCATTTCGTCGCAAAATAAATGCTTTGGACAGTCATTCAAATAAAATCAAATTCAAATATTTTGTTAACTTGACGAACATGGTAGCTAGGCACGTCGTGGATCTGAAAATTATGATGTTGCGTAAGAGAAGATGAAACAGTTGGATACTTGCAGTACCCAGATGGCGTCAGTCAATAATCCGTTCCCTCGAACGTACATGCCTTAAATAGTCCAGCGAATATTTTGCCTACGCGTCAAACAATCGCGAATATTTGCCAACGAGTGTTCACTTGCCTCATATATCCATACACTTACCTGATGCATCCTTTTGTCGAAGTTCTCTTCGTAATTCCCGAAGAGTACAACATCCATATTTTTGTTGAGACGTTGTTAATAAAACACCTACTGAGGTACTCGTGAGTACGAGGAACGCATTGTTGTGTGCTGCCACCATGCGGTGTAGTTTCTCATTGTCAAATGCATAATACGAACTGTGGCGGCACACGTGCATCTCACCACGGCAAATTCACAGGGCACACACACACACGCACACGCACACGCACACGCACACGCACACGCACACGCACACGCACACGCACATACATATGTATGTGTATATATATATATATATATATATATATATATATATATATATATATATATATATATATATATATATATATATATATATATATATATATATGTATACGTATATATATATGTATATATCTATATATATATATATATATATATATATATATATATATATATATATATATATATATATATATATATATATATATATATATATATATATATATATATATATATATATATATATATATATATATATATATATATATATATATATATATATATATATATATATATATATATATATGTGTATGTGTGTGTGTATAGACATGGATATATAATGTATCGTAATGTACACAATTAACAATATGTATTTCTAGATATAAACGAATGTGGCAGCAACCCGTGTCGAAATGGAGGAACTTGCACTGACGCACTCAACAAGTACAGTTGCACATGTCACAATGGATACGAGGGCACCAACTGTGATACTAGTAGGTCTCCTTCAGACAGTTTATTCTTTGCGTCGATAATATTGTTAGTATCTAAATATTGCACGACTGTAATATGTGCTTTTGTGAACACATAAGCGTTCAGATACACACACTTGATTTACAGTTAATTTGACAGAAAAGTAACACCTACGACTATATATAATTTATATATATAACATACCTAAGCGTTCACATACACACAATTGATTTACAGATAATTTAACAGAAAAGTAACACGACTAAAATTGCATAGAATCGTTGTGTTTTGTCTTTACCCAAAAAAATCGTATTATTTATTATAAGTATTATTTATTATTATTTTTGTATTCTTACTACATGTACCTATAATGTTCAACATGTGTATATTTATTTTTTGTGCTTGTATTGTATGTATGTATATGGGCTCTTGTCTGAAATAAAACATTATTATTATTTTTTATATTATTATTCTTAACCATGTTGTTGCAGACACAGACGAATGCGGCAGCAACCCATGTCAACATGGCGGCACTTGTAGTGACAGAGTGAATTATTACGCATGTACTTGTAACACTGGGTCCGAGGGATCTAACTGTGAAACAGGTAAGTCATGCGGATACGTTATTTTGTATTATTAATATTATTTTAAATTATGTATAAATTAGGGATTAATAACCGCGTTTTATTTAGATAAAACCAATTAAGTAACCTAAATAAGTCAAGATGAAGTGTGATAAATTACGATAAGTTAATAAGATAATTAAAAAATAATAAATTAATAAGATAATTAAATAAGATAAACAAGTCAAGATAATGACACGGTATATCAAAATAAGTTAAAACCAATTAAATAATAATAATAAAATAAATTAAGATAAATGGTAATAAAATAAGACAACTAGTTTATATATATTTGACAAAGTAGCGTTATATTGTTGTCTCTGTGTTAAATACCTATGTTGTTGTCTTAGTATGAATCTTTACATTTTCTGCAAAGCAACAAGAACATGTATGATGTGTTATTTTGGTATTTGTTTAATGATTAGCTGAAAGTTAACACATTATGCAAAAATTGCTGTTAATATAACACTTTTTATGCATATTTAATAAAAGGCAGTGTACATAAGCTTTTAACAAAACAAAAATCCTGCATAATCATAGTAGCGAATATCAGGATTTCCAAGTAATTTATTAGAACATCAAGTAAACTTCTTTAAAATGACGGCGCTCATATATGTTTACATTCATATGCCAAATTAATCTTTCCCCCATGTCGTTCTCGAAGAGAGACAACTTTCACCTTAGTCATCGTGGCAAAAACAAATGCTTGGACCAAAAATTCAAACCAAAAATACGACTGATTATTCGAGAGACTTACATCTGCGCCGACCATGTTTGTTAACTTGACGAACCTGGATGCGTGAATCTGACAATTATGACATTGCCTAAGAGAAGATGAAACAATGGGAGACTTTGCCGCACCCAAAATGGCGGCACCCAGTTCTCCGTTCCCTCTAACGTACATGATACATTGATTATGAAGAATTGCCTACAATAGTCCCGCAATTATTTTTGTTTAACCACTAGAAAATCTGGTATATATGCCAACACGAGTTCAGTCGCCTCAGAAAATATTCAAACACATCGGTGTACCTACTTACAATCTGACCCATTAGCATCCTTCAGTCTAAATGTTCCTCTAATTCCGCAAGAGTCCAACATCCATAGATATCTCAACATACGTTTTTAACAAAACACCTACTGAAGTTCTCGCTATCCCATTGTTGTTTGATGCTACTACATTGTTCCTCATTGATGAAACTCTGCTCAAAGGTGCTACCACGGTAACACATGTAAGATAAGATCAAATGGCATAAATTAAGATAAATTAAAAACAACTACATAACTTGACTTAATAAAGTATCGTAATATACACAATTAACAATATGTATTTCTAGATATAAACGAATGTGGCAGCAACCCGTGTCGAAATGGAGGAATCTGCACCGACGCACTCAACAAGTACAGTTGCACATGTGACAATGGATACGAGGGCACCAACTGTGATATTAGTATGTCTCTTTCAGATAGTTTATTCTTTGCATCGATCATATTGTTAGCATCTAAATATTGCACGATTATAACATGTGCTTTTTGCGAATCTATACATATAACATACAAAAGCGCTCACATACACACACACACACACACACACACACACACACACACACACACACACACACACACACACACACACACACACACACACACACACACACACACACACACACACACACACACACACACTTGATTTACAGTTAATTATAACTGTAACGGCACTTGCCGTGACAGAGTGAATTATTATGCATGCACTTGTAGCATTGGGTACGAGGGATCTAACTGTGAAACAGGTACGTCATGCGGATATATTACTATGTATTAAAAATATTTAAAAATTTCTCGTCAGTACTGTGACCGCACTGTTGGGTGCTTCCACCACGTGGTTTTGCTTGCAACGTTCCTCCTTGTCAAAGGAACTCTCCCCACGTGTAGCGAAAGTTTGCATATCACCACTGCTACAACCTGATATAAATTCAAAATGAACAGTAGCGAAGCGGAATAAAGACATTATTAGCCATGTTTTTTGTAGACACCGACGAGTGTGGAAGCAACCCATGCCAACACGGAGGAACTTGCAGTGACAGAGTGAATAATTACGTATGTAGTTGTAGAAGTGGATACGAGGGATCTAAATGTGAAACAGGTACGTCATGTGGATGTATTATCATGTATTAAAAATATTTTTAATTATGAACCAATTGGGCTTCTATAACGCGCCATGTATATTGATAAAACGCTGCTTAGAGGCGGTAACATATGTAATATAAGATCAATTTAGATCAATTAAGAATAGCTAAAAACGAAATAAATAATTTAATTTAGTCAATATCAATAGGGATAAATTAAGATAAACTAAAGCCAATTAAATAAGATAAACAAGTCAAGATAAGGATAAATTGTATCAAGATAATTGAAAGCCAATTACCATCCTTCTGTCTAGGTTCTCTTCTTAGTTCCGGAAGAGTCGAGCATCTATAGATTTCTCAACATTCGTGTTAAGCAAAACACCTACTGACGTTCTCGTGAGAACTTGGACCGCATTGTTGAGTGCTGCTGCCACCACGCGCTTTTTTTTGCAATGTTCCTCCTTGTCAAACGAAAACTCCCCAAGTGTAGCGCCACCCTGCATATCACCACTGCCACATCTTGATTAACTATTCAAAATGTTGCGAAACGGAATAAAGAAACTATTCACCATATTTTTGTAGACACATTATAAATGGGTGTGTTTAGATAAAACGAGCATAGTAAATTAGAAAAACGAAATAAACATTATGGTAGAAGATATTGACCCTCATGTAATTGGTATAACCGAATCATGGGACAACAAAGATATATCTGACGGTGAGTAACAGACAGGATACGTGCAGTTTAGGGGAGATCGACTAGGAAGAAGGTGGAGGGGAAGTTATTTTATTTAATAAATAATCTATTCAGACTTACGAAATAAAATTAGGAATGGACGCAGAATGCGATGGAGCTGTTTGGTGGAAGGTGGTTACAGGCAATTCAACATTAAATATTGAATTGGTTTACCGAAGTCTAAACATAAACGAAGAGGATAACACAAAAATGCAAATTGCTATAAAGGAAGGGAGGAAAGGGGAATGCAATATAATGGGAGATGTTAAGCACGGTTACATGCAATAGAAATCTGAAGAGGGTACATGGGGTGAGGAACAACACATTCTTTTTTAAATTCAGGATAGCTTCGTTACTTACCAACCAGAGGAGATGATGTATTAGATGTAATGTTTGTCTTCACAAAATGAACTAGTGGACAATGTCGCAATATATGAGCCATTGGGCAACAGTGATCTTGAGCAACTACTCTTTAACATCAAAGTAAAACCAGAAAGTACATAACCTCCTATAAAGGTAAATATAAAGATATGAGAAAATACTTAGCCAAGGTAGATTGGAATAACATGCTGAGGAACAAGACGGCTATTGAATGTTGGAAAATTCTTAAATATGAAATTGAGGATATCATTGATAAAATTGTTCCCTTGAACGATCTAGAAATAAATATTTGTCAAAAGAAGCTTTTAGAAAAATAGCGTACAGGCAAATTATATTGAAAATTTACAGGTGTACCAGAAATGATGAAGACAACATAAATTACAAAGAGGCATTTAATGCAGCAATGAATGAAATTAGAAAATCTAAGACAAGCTGTGAGCTACAATTTACATGTGGGGGTCTAAGAAATAGCTCGATTCGTGCGAATATTAGTTAAATACTACATAAAAC
>BSQZ01000132.1:92500-220000 GCA_033239005.1 Lamellibrachia satsuma
CAACTCATTCTAATGCTAATGCAACAATTGCTGCTGCTGCTGCTGCTGCTACTGCTGCTTCTACTGCTAAAACGGCTGCGATTGCAACTCTACTATTTAAATTATAATGGTTACTGTTATGTATATATTTCTACAGCTTCAACTTGTGATAGTCATACTGCTGCTGCTACCCCAATGCCGCCACCGACATCGCCACCGCCACTGTAATTAACTTGTATCAGAGCAATGTGACTGATTTTGCGCACCGCCGAGATCATAAATATAATAAACAAATGTAACTATTGCGATTCTAGACATCGACGAATGTGCCAGCAGCCCTTGTCAAAATGATGGCACGTGCACCGATAGAGTGAGCAAGTACACATGCACTTGCGACCTTGGATACGAGGGCTCTAACTGTGAAACGGGTAGGTCATGCTTGGGTGTTTTTTTTAATACATCTCTCTGCCATTGAATTATTCATACAGATCTAGGACAGCAAATGTGATTAAAACGTTCTACATTAGTCCATTTACTGTGTAACTATAGTCAACTTTGATTTAAATGAATAGGACTAACGTATATAAGAAGACACTAAAACTCGTAATTTTCTAAATATTATCTGATATGGAGAACTACTTGGCACAGTTAATCATATTCACTGTATATATATATATATATATATATATATATATATATACTTATATCTATAAGGGCCAAATAAATGACGTTTTATTGCAATGTGGACTGCTTATCACGCAGCCAATTTGGGAAGCACATTAACAGGAATGTGACCTCCTCAAAGAAAACCAGACAGGAACTGAACACATGTACAGCCCCGTCCGGCAAGTTTCTCAGAGCCCACATTCCTACAGGCATGACGATAACATATATACATCAAGAAGTCGTTATGAACATGTAATGCAAAGAATACAGACGTTCCACCAACAATACGCAAATTTAATTACAAACAGGTGGGGCCATTTCGCTAACCTATATAAACATAATTCAAGAATACCGATGAAGAAACAGGAAGCCTGTCTGCGCAGAAAACCCCATGAACTCCAACTACTAGGGGACAAACCCCCTTGTTCATCTTATATAAGGCCAAAAGTGGGGAAAGCGGTTTCGACATTTTCCAACTTCCTATTTCATCAACGATGTACAATCGCATTTTACACTAAGTATTGAAAATAAAGAAGGAAGGTGGGGAGGAAGGCGGATTTCGAGAGACAAATTTTCTAGACACAACTTTGCGATGCAGAGACTGGAACAGGAGTGAAAGATTCCAGCTGCTGGCTCTGGTTTGAACTGGTTTCCGTTAAGCTGTGATTGGCTGAATAGCGTGGAGTAATACAAATTATTTGGCCAAATAGTTCCGGTTTAGTCTCGGACACCCAGGGCAAGACTTGCCTTGGTTATCTCATAAAATATGTTATGCAGCTGTAAGTTGCTTAAATCCATTTATACAATAACCAACACAAGTCCGATGTAGTAGAGATTGAAAAGGGCCAAATAAATGACGTTTTATTGCAAAGTGGACTGCTTATCACGCAGCTACTTTGGGAAGCGCATTAACAGGAATGTGAGCTCCTCAAAGAAACCAGACAGGATCTGAACATATGTACAGCCCCGTCCGGCAAGTTTCTCAGAGCCCACATTCCTACAGGCATGACGATAACATATATACATCAAGAAGTCGTCATGAACATGTAATGCAAAGAATACAGACATTCCACCACCGATACACAAATTTATTTACAAACAGGTGGGGCCATTTCGCCACAAGGTCACCCACAAACATGTGACCACCCCACCGCGACCTAACTTTTTAAGCAATTCTGATATACTTCCTAAAAGCATCTGAGCTCCACCTGCCTGCTGCCCTGATTTGTGCATCTGACTCCCCCCGCAAGGCCGCTGCGGTAGCTGCACCGATGCGAAAACTGTGACCCTTAAATGAACTAGACTTGTATCCGCAAAAACTGAGGAGCCGTTTCAGAGACACATCGAATTCACCCCGGAGCATAGGTGAGCCATCCGGGTAACCAAAAAGGATACCTTGCACTGGGCCTCTGGCCTGAATAAACTCCCTCAAGAAGGCTGCCGGGTGGATGAGTGACCCTTCTAGGCATTCCCCTCTCACCTGCAGAGATTGCGGACCGTGTCGAGCACTGTGCTTAAAACGGCGGAAAGATACATTTATAAGGTCACCGGTCAACGTGACATCTCCCACGTGGAGACAGACCTGCATCACGTTCCTCGACCTGGGCACCATTTCTCGCAAATAGGCCCTGAAGGCAATGACCATCATGGTTCGGAGCATAGTGCACGTATAGGTTGATGCGAAAACAGTGGGGAGAGCCCGCATCAGGCAAGAAAGGATGGGTAGTGTGACAGGCAGGCGGACATCAGGAACAGATCCAAGATTCCGAGCGCCAGCCAGCAGCTTGACTACGATGAAGTTGCTAGTTGGATCTGGTAGGCCATTAATTTTGTGAAAATAGGCTAGTGCTGACACATTGGAAACAATTGTGGCAGGAGCAGCACCACCGGCATGCAGGTGTGCCACGAAGAGGAGGATCATTGCCACCGGTATTGGCAAAGAGGGATACATACCAAGCGACTGAAAGAAAGTTACTAACTTACCCCACGCCCACTGATAGTGGGCTCTAGTAGATGGCGCCAGTGAAGCCTCTAGCAACCGACTCAGAGATTACCCAAGCCCGCTGGAGAGATAATGTAGGAAATTTCCCGCGGGCTGGCTTCTGCCCATGGTGCCAGAGCTCGGAATTCCCGTACCTGTTGATCCTACCTGGAATATGGCGGGCAGGGAAATTGATGTTGAAACGCAAGCACGCTAAAACCAGTGGACGGATTTGCTGGTACTTATGGATGAATGTTGGATATGCTGTGGCTGGAGAAGAAAAACAGACATGTAAATTTCGAAGCCCTGCAGCCATTGGTCAAATGACACAGTGCTGCTCTTTGCCCTGGGGCGACACAAAACATGGGGGTCACTGCCTGGCCTAACGGACACAGAATAGTTCTGTGGTGAGGAGTCATGCAACAATGAGGAAATACTAACAAACTCCCCGGACCAAATTTGGGCTTTGAGTTTGTCAGACACGCAGGAATGACGGGATAGGGCCGAAGTAGCGAACGATGCTACTAGATCCTGGGATGCCCTGGGGAGGTCGTGTACTTCCTGACCTGTATGAATACATGAAGACATGGCCTCTGGCCACGGGGCCGACGGTGGTCTTGGAACGGGGCTTGGTGGAGCACCAGCTGCAGATGATGTCACCCGACCTGACGTATGGCCGCCCTGCGGCCATAGACAAGGGTTAGCCAAGGGCGGAGCGATGGGCTCCCCCCCCGGTAGACGCCGCCACTGCTGCAGGAGCCTCTATTGGAAGCGGCGCAGGTAGGTAATTGCTGCAGGCCACGCACCATCGCGTGGACCTCCTGCAACATCTTGTCAGAGGCGTCAAACCGGCGCTCCATATTCGACAAGCGCTCTTCCGTCGTAGCTTTCCGACCCGCTGCTGCGCCCGCTACTGGACGAACGACATGCCGTAGGGTCGGTTCGTTGTCAAAGTGCTGCACGACGTGGCACTCTGGTGGGGGCGGGCACATCGTTGATCGTGCAACGGCAGCGCGGCTTTGCCATCCTGCAACATATTGTGGAAGGGCCAATACTGAGTGAACAGCTAAACTCTTGGAAACTGCCACCAAACTACTGATGAAAAGCACATGTGAAAACTAGCTCCTAAATTGTTGTGGCAATACCACCAGGACTGATGCCTTGCGTCGAAGCTGAAACAAAACAGTCGCCGAAGCAGGAGGTCACCGCCCACGATAGTAGATCAATGCAAAATTACAAACACGTTTAGTGAGGGGACACCGCTCACGATAGTATATCAAATGCAAAATGACAGTCACATTTAGTTAGGGGACACCGCCCATGATAGTAGATCAATGCAAAATTATAATCACAGTTAGTTTGGGGACACCACCCACGATAGTATATTAAGGCAAACTGACAATCACGTTTAGTTAGGGGACACCGCCCACGATAGTATATCAATGCAAAATGACAATCACATTTAGCGAGAGGACACCGCCTACGATAGTATATCAATGCAAAATGACAATCACATTTAGTTAGGGGACACCGCCCACGATAGTATATCAATGCGCAATGACAATCACATTTAGCGAGGGGACACCGTCCACGATAGGATATCAATGCAAGATTACAATCACATTAAGTGAGGGGACACCGACCACGATAGTACATACATGCAAGATGACAATCACTTTTAATTAGGGGACACCGCCCATGATAGTATATAAATGCAAAATGACAATCACATTTAGTTAGGGGACACCGCCCACGGTAGTATATCAATGCACAATGACAATCACATTTAGCGAGGGGACACCGTCCACGATAGGATATCAATGCAAGATTACAATCACATTAAGTGAGGGGACACCGACCACGATAGTATATACATGCAAGATGACAATCACTTTTAATTAGGGGACCCCGCCCGAGATAGTACATCAATGCAGAAAGTGCAAACACGGGTAAGTAGGGGGTCACCGCCCCCGAAAGTACCTAAACGCAAAAGGTCGGGGTCGCCTCCCGTGATAGAAAATAAAGTGTCACCGAGGTAAAACGTTGCGTTACTGTTAATAATAGCAACGATAACATGACAACAATAATGTCATAAGAACGAACAATGAGGATGGTGACACAACACAAATTGGGAATTATCTTCATTTGGAAGAATCACTACCTCGTCGCCACAAAATTTTTTTTTTTTGGGGGGGGGCTCTGCCCACGAACGCGTAAAGCGTCATCATGGCCTGGTATGGGATCACCGCCCACAATTTATGAATGCCGAGGAGTAAATATAGTAAAGCGAAACTGTCCACGGAGGCGCATAACTGGGTGTATGTCAATGCGATAAAATATGGGAATATCGCCCGTGGCTACATATACGAAGAGGGGCACAATGTCCGCGCATGACATACAAAACAACCAAGAGTCACCATGATTATGGAGTTATTAGGACTGAGGCGAGCTCCTAATTATCAACACCTTACCAGCAGTTAGCGCTCGATAATGAAACGATAAGTTGTAGTCACCTGTAGGACAATCCGGCTAACTGCTCTGAAAATTGCCCCCCGAATGCTGCGAAACAGTCGGACATTTCCTATATCGGATAAATGCACGCCATATTGGCGGAAAACCTTCGCCGGGCTGTTCCAAAGGTACTTATGGCTCCAGTAGAACAGACCACGGCGCCCCTGACATGCTGACTGTAACGCAACATTCACGGATGCAACGCGAGCCGCTCCCGTATCAAAATCAAAATGGCGCCATTTCTTGCGGCGCTCGATTTGGCATAGACATACTTGACGGACCCCTAAAGCTAACAATTCATCGCCCAATCTACCTAGTTGCGAACCTACTGCCTCTGGAGGTGGGGGAGACTTCCCATCGAGGTCGTTGCCCCCAAGAAGGGTAATGACTATGTCAGGGACGCGGGCAGAAATCCGGGTAATGGTTGCCGGTTCCCGAAATGTTTTAATGGACGCTCCCCTCTGACCCATAAAACGAACCGTGCACGTGTAAAAAATCTTTCTAAGTCGTCAAGGAGATCCGCAGATTCAATGAACGTGCCCAACCAATAAGCGTGGCTATGCCCAAGCACAAGCACATATAGCTCCGATTTCGCCGCCGAAATATTGAATGGCCGATTGCGGGAAGTTTAAACGTATACGAAAATGGCAAATTAACCACGAGGCAACCAACGAAGTAAATACAAATGAAACAATACTCAGCTGAAACGAGTGTTGAGGCGGTCTTCCTCCTGCAGGTCAATCGACGCAGCTCGAAGTGGTCACTCTCAAAACGTATTTGAAAACGTAACGACTGTTGGTAAAACCAAAGTATTTCAAGAGACAAATATTCTAGACACAACTTCGCGATGCAGAGACTGGAACAGGAGTGAAAGATTCCAGCTGCTGGCTCTGGTTTGAACTGGTTTCCGTTAAGCTGTGATTGGCTGAATAGCGTGGAGTAATACAAATTATTTGGCCAAATAGTTCCGGTGTAGTCTCGGACACCCAGGGCAAGTCTTGCCTTGGTTATCTCATAAAATCTGTTATGCAGCTGTAAGTTGCATAAATCCATATATATATATATATATATGTATATATATATATATATATATATATATATATATATATATATATATATATATATATATATATATATATATATATATATATATATATATATATATATATATACCTTTATTGGAAGTGAAAACATACTATCAAAATCTGTGAACACATTAAATATCTTATATGCATATATATATATATATATATATATATATATATATATATATATATATATATATATATATATATATATATATATATATATATGTATATGTGAATTTGTATGTCTAGATACGAACGAATGTGGCAGCAGCCCATGTCTGAATGGGGGCACTTGCACTGACTCTGTCAACAAGTACAGTTGTACTTGTGACAATGGATACGAGGGCACCAACTGTGAGACTAGTAGGTCGCCTTTAGATATTATTTATGATGATATTATCATTACTATATATATATATATATATATATATATATATATATATATATATATATATATATATATATATATATATATATATATATTACAATGCTTTTTATCGGAAATAAATAAACATAATCATATTACGAATATAGTAAAAATTTTCATATAATTTTATTTGAAATGTGCACTTCAAGTTTTTCTAAAATATAATTTCGTCGTTTCGTATGTGTTTTTGTTTCGCGAATTTGAATTGATTGCGTCGTCTTAGATATAGATGAATGTGCCAGCCGCCCCTGTCAAAATGGCGGCACTTGCACTGACGAAGTCAACAAGTACATATGCACGTGTACGCCTGGATACGAGGACACACATTGTGAAACTGGTAGGTTATTGTCTTCTCTGCCTATGTATATAAATAGTGTAATGACTTAATCAAATATTATGTAAATTGTATTTGTCATGCGACTCCTGAATATGCACTGTTAATTAAAAACAACGAATAAAACATAATTGAATACAAATAAATATGAAACACCTAGGTTTACATTTACTTGTCACGTGTTCCCATAGGAATTGGAATGAACAGGTCTGCCGGATGTGAAGCGTAAAACGCTTTGAGCAGCAACGACTGGATGCCGCGCCATATAAGAACGTACCTTTACCACTGCCAATGCCACAACCTCTGCCATCATCCATTATAATAATAATAAATGCAATATTTCTACTAATAATAATAACAACAACACTAATAATAATAATACCAGAATTGCTACTACTGCTACAACTCATTCTAGTGCTAATGCAACAATTGTTGCTGCTGATGCTGCTGCTGCTGCTGCTGCTGCTGCTGCTGCTTCTGCTGCTAAAACGGCTGCGATTGCAACTCTACTATTTAAATTATAATGGTTACTGCTATGTATATATTGCTACAGCTACAACTTGTGATAGTCATACTGCTGCTGCTACCCCAATGCCGTCACCGACATCGCCACCGCCACTGTAATTAACTTTGATCAGAGCAATGTGACTGATTTTGCGCACCGCCGAGATCATAAATATAATAAACAAATGTAACTATTGCGATTCTAGACATCGACGAATGTGCCAGCAGCCCTTGTCAAAATGATGGCACGTGCACCGATAGAGTGAGCAAGTACACATGCACTTGCGACCTTGGATACGAGGGCTCTAACTGTGAAACGGGTAGGTCATGCTTGGGTGTTTTTTTAATACATCTCTCACTCTATCCCTAAGTATGTAATAAAACAAAGTCGTTAAATCCAGGCCACTGCATTTATGTAGGATTAGCTACATTTTACAAAGCAATACGCATCTTTGCGGTTGCAAGTTGTACTTAGTTGTAAAGATTGTCTCCGTAACACGTAGCTACCGGGTATTTAGAGGTGATTGCTTTATGGAACCAGTTTGTTTGGCCTGTTATTTTACCTGACACGTGGGATACGATTAAACACTATGCTATTGTATATCGCGTGGACACGCAACTGATATAAAGGAACACATTTTTGTATTGTCTAGTTTGTTCCCAAGAATTCGCACTAAAGAATTCCATTTGTAAGGGTAAGGCGAGTGAACTTTGAAACATAAGTATATGTCAATCGATAATTACTTATCTAATGGTGTTCTACTGTATGTGGTGATATGTCGATATGTCTTACTTCTAGATACGAATGAATGTGCAAGCAGGCCGTGTAAGAATGGCGGCACTTGCATTGATCGGGTGAATAAATACAACTGCTCTTGTGCCATTGGATACGAGGGTATCAGCTGTGAAACTGGTAAGTCGTGTTTGAAGAAAGACGAAAAGTGAATTATAATATCTGACGGACAGTGGTAGATATTTATTATTGCGATACAAAGTTCATGTTTTGCATCAAAGTCAGGTGCGTCTTCCTTTGATGTAATTCAAACAGTTCGCTAAAGTTTAATACCATGTCTACCGGGTTCTAAGGGTATGGTTTTATTTGTCATCATCTGCGTTTAATGCCGCGTCATACTAACAATAATAATTATCATACCAATAATCCGCAACTAATTGTTCCCGAGTACATATATACACTTTGTCAAAATACTTCGGGTCGAAAACGAAAACGAGGTTGGATGTAAGTCTGGCATATAAAGTTATATACATATGAATGATATCCAAGTAGTATTGTTTATAATACGTGTGTCCACATATTTGGCTTCAGCGGAAACATTCTACATACTACAAAATGTGAACATGTACTCTTCTAGTTTATCACATTCACTGACTGTCATAGAGTTGGAACATCCCGAACTGGACCCCCCTGCCACGGTGGAAATGGCGATGAGTCTCATTGACGCAAACAACGACACGTGTTTGATCCTGGAGGACGCAGAGATGTACACATTCTCGCCGTCGACGAGTCAGTGGCTTCCTCAGCCAAAGAATGCTTGCTGGAGGACTGGACTGGTCATCAAGAGTGCGGTCCCTGACAACATCCACGCGTCGTTCACAGTCAGACTCACCGGTCATCGTCTTGTCTGCTCCCACTCACACTTGAAGGTAATGACCAGACACACAAAGTTGTCTGACTGCGGACTGGTGTCTGGAAACTATCACATTTGTGCGCTGAGCGGTGTCGCCGAACCGGAAACTGATGTTCTGACCACCTGCGTCGCAGCTTGTGAATACATGGAAAACAAAACTAAGTATGTCGTCATTGAAATCCCGAGAAAGCACGAAGGCTGGAAGTTGTGTGGAATCAACATACAGTGATCAACTAGGCATTGGGGAAATAATAGGTAGACAGTGTATGTTGTCTGTGCAATACGACAATGAACAATAATGCAATGCTGACAAATATAATGGTTGTTTGGAACAAATAATATATTCACCTTTGAAGCGATTCTTCGCAATACGAATTTCTGTGAAAAAAAATATGCCATATCTACATATTGTTGCAAACATTGTTTTTATTACTTATTATACAATTTTCAAAACTTAGTAATGATGCTTGTACATGGCGTACGTAATTCCCATTTTGAAAATATTTGCCTAGGTTATCCTGTTTACATTTCGATAAGTAGGTCGATAACTTAATCACCCATCCGAACAAACCTCTGGAAGATTGCGTACACTAACGTAGGCATATACCCCAAACTGAACATTAGCAAATTGTTTGAAAAGTATCATTTATATGATCATTTTATATGAAATACTAAATTAAATTAACCGATCAGCCAAAAATGTTTAATTCGTGGCGGCTTCAACGAAAGCAGAGAAATTTTTTTTATTATGTTATACAGTTCGTCTAATTATAATACATTTTTAATAACGCAACAGAAACTGCTTTTACATTTTTTTAAGGCAATATTCATTATAGATAGATACTCAGGAAAGTTTAGCTCAATCAATAAAATAAACGAAGGAGAATAAGTCACTTGGATTAGATGGAATTGCACCAAGAATACAACTGGAAAGAGTTGAGCAAATTAGCATATAACTTGAAGAGTGATCATCTTCTCACTAGAAGAGGGAGTGGTTCCTTTTGAATAGTAAATCCAAGATCATATGGTGGACTTCCTTGTTAAGCATACATTAACCAAGCAACCTGAACATGTATTCCTAATAGCGAGGTAAAGCTTAATAAATAATTTATATTACGAAATCACTAAGTGGGTATACGAGGTTTCGACAACTTACCACGTCAAACACAAAAGTACTTATATTAAAATCACATGGCATCGGGGATGGTATAATCAAATAAATGGACAGGTGACTAACTAACATAAGAAAACGTGTCGTAGTAGATTGGGAGGTATCAAACTGAAAACAGTTTTCTGCAAGGTACCGCGAAGAAAACCGTAGCCAACAGATGGCTCCACTTAACATAATACTTTCACAACATCTGCGCATGCTTGTATATTGACCATAACACCCCTGCCACAGATTACATTAATGTTGTGATTCTGTCAATCGTTATTGCATTTGGTAATCCTCTAATCGTTGTCAAGGAATATCTCTATTTCAATTGCATGCAATTGTGGAGAGTACTTGTATTCAACATTTAATTAGAAGCACAATAACATTCGTTTTTGTTAGAACACTATGTTGCATTACTCAATTGCATTGGTTAACAAAAATGGCGACGCCCTGTAAATCCAATCGTTCATTCCACTCTTCTAGTCGTTCATGTTGAATTTATAATTAACTGATGATAGAGGTGATGTTGAGGAATGTGACACGTTCAATCACATGCAGTCAAAATAATGCCTTCAGTTATTTTCTGTGTGAATCATTTTGTTCCAAAATGGTGTAGCAGGAATTGAGAGCTTGTGAAAATACTTAAACATGTCCGGCACACAATGTTGTGCCCCGCAGTGCAGTTGTGAATTCCATAAGCGGACCTGTCCGATTGGTCCGATTATGACGGAACTAGTTGTATACGTCATGAGAAGGTCGTCGCTTACGAAAAGGTGCTTGCGTTTATCGCGTACGTCATCGCGATAAACGCAAATGTCATCTATCGGCGATTGTTGCAAGTTCCTCGTTGTGATTTGTTGCAAAGATATATTGAATTAAAATATATTGAATAGTGAAGCATTTATTAAAATGGTATTTGAAAATAACACGGTGTTTATGTTTAGGAAACCAACCTTGTTTTTTATGTTGCAGAGCTTTACTAATCCTATTCTTCATTCGAAACTACGAATAGGGCAGATAGGGCAGATAGGGCAGTTGGCATAAAATATCGGATGAAGACAAATATTTGGAACAAACATCAGGTTGTGTATTTAATAATAATTTCATTATTAAACTAAACTTTTCTAAAATAGCATATACGCAAATGTGGTAATATCTTGGGAAAGGAGAGTTTGTGTTTTAAAAGTGATGGTGCCATACGTATTCTGTAGCAGGCTTAGTTCATTTAATTTATATTTCAAAACAGCTCTGCTTTGCCATGCAGACAACTACATCAAAGTGTTACTTATATCATATTCAAGTTATGCTATGTTGGTACGCATTCTGGTGAACCAAATTTATTTTTGTAGAATTGTCTATGTATGATATTCGATCAGAGTTTGTAAACGTTGTACACGGCAATCAATATTTTGTTCAGTTGGTTTTGAACATGTGTGTATTACTTTACTGAACACAAAGTGTTCTTCTTTCATTTTGTGGTTTTACTCTTACTAGGTGAGTGGAGGGCTGTGACAGGGAGTGGAAGATGGTAGGTTGGCCCGAAAAAATCGTGGGAAGTTGGTCCCAAACAGTTGCGAAATGGGAAGGTGTCCCCAACAACAGATGAGAGAAGTGATGTTGAAACACCTGCCACACGCCATGAGTACATTTGCTAGATAGTGCATGGGCATAAGTAATCCAGGAGCGAAGGGGATGTTGTGGTGTTTTGTAATCGTTGGACAGCACTTTATATTGTGGTGGTGACGGTTTATTGAGATGTCCCGAAATTATGACCCAATTGAAAGCTAAACTGCTACACATTATATTAATGTGTGCAATAATTGTCAGAGGTACATCGGATCGGCCGTTCGAAAGAGATGTTACTTTGTGTATTAGATTGCATTTGTTTGAGATACTCGCTTTTGTGTGTGTGAAATAAATTCATAACATATCGAAAAACAGTGTTTTCTTGTTTATCTTGCAATATATTGTACAAGAGAGGCGGTGCATTTTACAACTTATGTAAACTGTGTCATATCATTTTAGCAGCCTTACTATAAAATCAATGTCAAATTCGTGAATATTGAATAACTTTTTTATTGAAATCAGGATTCTCTGGTATTTTGTTTGTAGCAACAGACTGTGTTAATTACACATAAATATATGTGTGCGTAAGGCGTGGGTATGCTTAATAAATATGTTTTAAATAGGTATCGTCTCGGTTTTGTCAAACTATCAACATTCATAAATACACGTTTTTATTATTTTTATGCGGGTTGATTTAAATTGACGTAGCTTTTGACCAAACACATTACCAGTTGATGAATTACGTAATTCGAATTACGTAAGAAGTGTGTAATGTTGCACAAAGAAATGAATAAGGAACATGTGTATTATTGCCATTAACGAGCTGAAGTGACGTTTAGCTTAAAACTGTTATCTGACACCTGGTAAACTCACCAACAGTTGGGCGACTTAGCATATCACCACTGCCACAACTTGATTTAAAATTCAAAATGGACAGTGCGGAATAGAATGTTGGCTGGGCAACGAGGTTATTGTTTACGACTAATTTCAATTGTGCATTTAAGTAGGCATAACATATTAAAAAAAAATTGTCGATACATAAATTGATTTGACTTAAAACAAAGGCCATATCTACCCCTCGCAGTCGTCCGGGAAGTTGCACCCCTCCATTCTATTATATTTATGGGATGCCGCTCTGCTGTCAATAGTGGGAGCGCTGTGTTATTCCTGATATGGTCACTCCGCCGCTTCAGTGATCTTCCTCCCTTCAGCGGTCCTTTGAAGTCTTGATTGCATGCTTACCTAACGATGTTATCTGTTAGCATACAGCCCAAACCAACCGCGTCTTCTGTGTCCGGTGACATATGTGATAGCTTAGTAATTAAAAGTTTGCTGTCGTGATTTTTATATTTTGTAATCAGTCCGCCCTGGTAACATCTCTAATAGCCAGCAGGCAGCGGATCAGTTTGAATCTCTGTGATCGCAGCGTCCAAGCCTCCGCTCCATAGGTTGTTTCAAAGTGCAAGTGCTTTATGTAATCTGACCTTCAGTCTTGTTGAGATGCTCACACACACACACACGCACACACACACGCACACACACACGCACACACACACGCACACACACACGCACACACACACACACACACACACACACACACACACACACACACACACACACACACACACACACACACACACACACACACACACACACACACTTCCTCTCTCTCTCTCTATCTCTCTCTCCCTCCCTCCCTCCCTTCCCCTCCCCTCCTCCCTCCCCTCTCTGTATCTCTGTCATGTGCATATCTGGTGTCAAAGCTGATGCTGATGTCTAGCTTGATCTCACTGCATAAGCTCTTCAAGTCTGCCATGACGAACTCTAGGAATAAACTGAACAAGATAGGTGATAACAAACAGCCCTGTCTCATTCCTGTTTTCACTCTGAACCATTCGTTCAGTTAACCATTGATAACGACTGCACAGTCAACATTATCACACATAGCTTCAATTAGTGATGTAATCCCCCCAATATATATCAACATCTTCCACAATGTCCATGTCCAGATAGTTTAAAATGCAGCCTTGAAATCCACAAAACCGAATGGCAGCGGAATATAGTGCTCTTTTGCTTTTTCAATAATCTGTCGCAAAATGACGATAGCAATTACTGTCCCTCTGTTCTTCCTTAATAACAATTGCTGCTCTGATAGATGTGTGTCAGTGTTGTCAATTGTATTCATTTGATCGGTTTGCAGAAGTCATTACCCGGGATGGATATCAGGGAAATTGCTCGGTATTTTTAGGTATTAACTAGCACCTTTATTGATCGTTGAATTGATCATACTTCTGCACAAATATGTTGATAACCTTTTCTGATGCCATGCTGCATTGTATATTTGCAGGAGCATCTCAGCAGTTTTCTATTCTCCTGCTGTCAACTCGGCAACCGTAATGCGATCAGCACCAAGTGCTTTCCTTGATTTCAATACTTTGACAGCGTTCTGTACCTCATCTAATGAGAATGGTGGTCCAGCCAGTTCAGGGACGTTGTATGTAATGTCGTCAAGTGCTTCCTGTCATATTAGCCAATTTGTGTTACGATGTTTCTCAAAATATGTTTCCGTTTCCGCAACATCTCATCTGGAGCGGTTTATGTCAACATCTCTTGAAGCCATGAGCTGTTTACATAGTTTGTAGCTGAGTAATCGCATGTTGTTAAACAAATTATGCGAGTTGTTTTTCTTAAATCTTCCTCCATATCTTGAATCTTTTCATCAAGTTATTTTATCTTGTGTGATCTAATTGTTTTAATTACTAGTCTATTCTTTCGCGGTACGTGTCACGCTTATCTGCACTTGAGATGTTCTTTAAATAATCGTGCGTGCCTTACTCCTTTCCTCATACTCTTTTGCTACAGCTGATGGAATATTGACGACCTGCTTTCTGCGTTATACTCAAAGGCTTACCAGTATTCACCTGGAACTCTGTCACAAAAGCTTATCCACATCGTATATCTTGACTACTTTCCTGTGTCATTTTGAAGCATAGTTTTTGAGGTATATATTTGCTATGACCAGGAAGTGGAAAACAATATAGTCAATTTGATTCATGGTTCCTCGTTCTGGTGAAATCCACGTCGCTCTTCTAGTGTGGCATGTTGAAACACTGTGCTAGCAACGACGAAGTCATTTATAGTACAAAGCTGCAGTAGCTGTTTTTCACCCTTTTGCACGGTAATGATCTTCAACTGCAGTAGGTCCAAGAAGTCTTGGTCCTGTTCGTAAAGGTAAGATGAGTATGTTATACCTGGATGATGTTTCGCACACCAGTTCTGGTTTTGACCATCTCCGGAGAAATGGCCTCGTAAAAAAAACATCTTCTCTTAATAGTAAATAATCGTGTATCCATTTTGCTTAAATACCACATCCACATAACTACACCAGTGTGTTTCTGATATACTCGCATTGTCGATGTTGAATTTTTCCAGTTCGTCCAAGAGCAAATCAAGCTGTCCTTCATAATATAGTGTCCTAACTCTCCATATCGCGATGGGAGTCTTCATTGCCTTTATCGTCTGAATCTCCTTTCTTTATGTAGACTGCCAATCCTTGACAGGTAAATTCTTAGCTCGCCCCCTAAATTGTATGCCACATTGCTGTCTGGTGTGTGCCCGGGAGTAGGGCCGTTTCCATCGATGTACTGGCATGATATGTGTGCTTTGTCCACAGAGGATCATAGCTTCATACGATGGACACTCGACAGGACCTCCTATATTTACTATATGCCCAGAATTGGAGACTGGATTAGTGATTGTCGGGACATGTCCACGCACAGTTGGGCCCTTCACGCTGCACATGTGTGGCTCCAGTCTGCTCCCAGATCGGTTAGCATGGGACCGCAGTATTCAAAGTATCCGTAGTATACCTCGGGGAGATTAAGTTAGGGTCTTGTCTATGGAGAAGCTATGTACCAGTAGGGGAAGTTTACGGTCTGATACCCCTTCGCCCCCCCCCCAAAAAAAGGGAGCTAGCTGGAGACTGTAGCTGAAAACGAGAGTGTGAAGCGCATGCACTACAAACTACTCATTACACTATAGTATTAGACTCTTCACACAAACCTGTGTACACTAATACTGTATGCACACCACACCACTGCAACGGTCACTTACAACGCACGATATTTTGTGCCCGTGTACATTATCAACGCAAGCACTGTCCACAATCGTATGCAATTGAAACTGAGAGATTTATTGACAAAAACAAGGAGTTTTCCAAATGAATCTGCACATCTAACATAAGTTGAGAAAGTGGTAAAATCGTGAGTGACTTCCAATATATTCACTGTGTGGCGCCCCTAATGATGAGTTTGGAAACCACGCCGAACATGGAAGCGTGTTACCCGTTTGCAAATTTTACCAGTACTGTTAATTAGGCCTATTAAACTACATCTACATAATTAATTCATATTGGCGTTAATCTTATTTGTGCAAATACAATCTTATATGTGGCTCTTCAATCAATAATAATGTATCGTATAATGTATTTCATTCGATAATAAGTAAGAAGTGGGCAGTGTGGCGCGAAATAATATCAAGGAACGCCTGTATTATTGTCAGAAGTAACGTTATCTTAAAGCTGTTACCTGACACCAGGCAAATTTCCCGAATATGGCGAATTCCTATTCTGGGCGAATGTCGTCACATTACTTCGAAATATGCCGGTACACATTTCAAACGATATCCATTAGCTTTAACTAGAACTGAGTGTCGCCATACATCAGTTTACGACTTATCCTTTCACCAAACAAAATTGCTAGTTTTCGCCAGAATCGAATGTCCCACTTATCACCTTACGACATTATAACATTTCATCAAACGAAACCCACTAGGTTTTGTAGGTCATCGATCAGGTCAGGACACAACCTCGAACACGCGTGAACATTTATTATTTTCCTACCACGCCTTCGACAACTTATATTTTATGTGCAGATTCAGCCCATTTTCAATTCATTTGGTAAATTGCCAATGTTTGTCAAACATCTCCCAATGGCATAAACTTGTTCACAGAATTTTACAGTTCAAAAGAAAATGACACATTTTCCATACGTTTTGAACTACATATCCTGTCCTTTGTATGCATATTGAAACATAAACAAGAACACATTTATTTCGACATTTCATCAATTTATTTCACACACCACCGAAAACGAGTACCTCAAACTAATGTCGACGGGTTCAAATATACAAAATAACATCCCTTTCGATCGCCGATCCGATGGACTATAATTGCACACATTTACGTTATGTGTTCCACTCTCTCATTCGATCAGGCATATTGTTATACATATATCACTCTCTCATAATTGTCATCATGTAGCGTATTTCATGCTAAGCGTTTCATCGCATTGACGTCCAGAATGTCACATGTTGTTCAATGCTCACAAAATACAACAACACCCTTACGATCCTCGTTCACTTACGATCCTCGTTCACTTACGATCCTCGTTCACTTACGATCCTCATTCACTTACGATCCTCATTCACTTACGATCCTCATTCACTTACGCACCATCTTGTGGCGGTATTTATCGATTAACAAAAAGCCACCAAATGTGAAAGAAATAGCAAACATTTGTGTTCAAAGACACAACACACATATGCGCAAACACAACAGTCACACTATTGGCAGCCATGCAAAGAGCTTACGAACTATTTACGACAATAATGCGTAGATATTTAAAAAAATTATAAATATGACGTACCTGACACAAATACAAAATAAACATTGAATATGATTAACACGCACTTGCACCGCACAACATAACTATCGCCGTGTTGAAATAACAATTACGTGAAGTCAGTGTTGCTAGTTGAGTACTCTATATTATACATTTATGGAAAAAAACAATTAATTCATTCATATTATCATTATATCATATTATCGTAATAAATTTTGTTACCCACATTCTCACCCCTCCAACAATACTTCCTCATGTGCGTGCATCAGCCGTTTTACAACATTTTAATTTATTAGTTGTTAAATAAAACCTTACAATTACATATATGAATAACAAAATGGGCAGATTAATACGATCTGACTGACGTGATTTGGATACAAAGATATTACCGGCCACATTGCCGGCACTGATATCCACAATAGCGATTGTTATTGTTTTGCGAAACATGGCGACGATCAATCCGTACTGTAGGGTAATGCAATACCACACGTAAAGTTGTGCTTTCAATTTACAGAGGCACATACAAATCGTGCCCGATCCTAATCCGCCAATAATTAATTAATTATCGTGGCAGCAACTACCTAGTGCCAACAATAACAGTTGTAAAATATAGCAAAAAGCAGAACGCTAACATCGGTCGACCTGACGTTAGTAGCATATATGCTCTTCTGACCAAGCAATACAGGAGACCATGTGAACGAATCACTTCCGGTTGCGCGCGCAGCGCACCAGAGCACCCTCTTGCGGATGTGGAATGCCCCCAGGCGAGAGTACATAACCCTAACCGTAACCCCAACCTGTTGTCGACTGCGTAACCCTAAGCTTCTGTCGTATGCAGTAAACCTTGGCCATAACCCTGACCCTGACGTAGTGATCCCTACACAGCGGTCATTAACAGCGTCGTTATCACCTATCAGAGAGGGTAATAAGGAAACGACAAACCAACACAACACGGTATCGTACGTGTGCACACTTATTTTATTGAACAACACAAGCAGCCTGATGATACAACAAGGGTAGCGTGTAATACAATTGTACTAAAAAAACATGACATATATATATATATATATATATATATATATATATATATATATATTATATGTATGTATATGTATGTATATATATTAAAATATTGCAACAAATAAAAAAAATTAGGTAGATATCACGCGAAACCACACTCCCAACAGTCGCGCCATTCCCTATATCAACACTGCCACAACTTGAATTTAAATTCAAATGCACAGACGCGGAGGGGTATACACGATCGGTAGGCAGGTGTTTACGACTTGCTACGTCATAGCATTTTTGCACTTGATAAACGAAAAGCAGAAAAACGGACGTTATAGTGTTTCTAGTTAATTTTTCAATGCACAATTATGTCAACAGCTGTGTATGCCATTGGGAGATTGGCTAACAAATATTAGGAGGTTACCAAATGAAATCAAGATGGGCTGATTCAAATGTGAGTTGTTGAAGGAGTGGTTTAACAATAATACATTTTCATGCGTGTTCGAGGTTGTGTCGTAACCTGATTGATGGCGAAACTCGATTCCTACGAAACCTAGCATATATCGCTTGAAGTTAGTATTTAATGTCGTGACATGATAAATGTTGACTTTCGATTCTGGCAAAAACTAGCGGATATCGATTGATGAAGGTATGTGCCGTAACTTGATGGATGGGTGATGGCAGCACTCGATTCTTGTGAAAACTAGCGGATATCATTTAAGGAAGTAAGTATATTTTGTAATACGATAGATGACGATACTCGCTTGTAATATTACTGATATAGTGCAGGCTGATTAACGAATTAAACATGTTATACAGGTCAATTGTACGGCTTTTTGTAAAAATGCAAATCCGAATTACGAATTTCAACCGAATAGGCAGATATTCAGGTAGATATGCAGACAAAACAAAGAACACATACTCTGTATATAGTGCAGGATTTACTTTCATAGACAGCAGAGCAGTATGCAGCGAAGATATATGCGAGTCATTGTGTTTGACACACGTACACTCGTATTAAGCAAACAACTTCATCAAATAGACACATGTAAGATTGTATTTCCACAAAGCAGCCTAACGACAATATCAATTGTTTAGTTGTATAACAAACACTACTGGTAAGCATTACAAACGCAGAACACGCAATCGTGTGCTGTAATTCAGGTACAGTTTTAAACCAATCATCACTTCCGCTTGCTAATAATAATAGAACACGCGTTCCTTATTAATTTCTACGCGTCACACTCCGCACCTCTTACTGGATTCGAATTGCGTAATTCACCATAAAGCCACCAAAACATATGACTTTCTGTCAATAACTACCTCAATCTAAGTTAACCCACATAAACAATTAATCATAATAATGTATACACTGTATGTTTATTAATGTTGAAAGATTGACAAACTGAAATATCTATTTGAAATATACTTATTAAAATTACCCACACCATGTGCACACATCTGTTTCATGTACATAATACATTATGTTACCAACAATATACCGGTGAATCCTGATTGCAACAGTCAGGTTATTCAACATTCATGGATTTGTCTTTGTCTATATCGCAACGCTGCATTTAAAGTGATACGACCGTTTTCCCACAAAAGATGCCACACAAGCAAAAGCGAACACTTCAAAGATATACCCTTGCGATCTATTACGCAATAACATCAGTGATTCGATGAAATTCCACCAATGATTACACAAATGCATGTAATGTGTAACATGTTATTCATTGGGCATATATCGTCACTTAGATATCGCAAGCTAATTAATCCCTTCTTATAAGGTATTTCATGCTAGTTCTGTTCATGACAATAAACAGTAACGACCACGATATCACATGCTATCCAATGATTACAAAATACAACAAAATCCCCATCACGCCTGGACTACTTTCACCATGCACAATCTAGCAAGCGTAGGTCTCAAAATCACTCGTCCCACCTGTTTTGGGGGCCAACTTCCCATATCTCACCAGATTTCCCGCTCCGTGCCACAACCTTGCTCATCGAGCAATGAATGCCCACATTTATATTATGTGTAGCAGTTCATCATTCAATCGGGTCATTATTTCGGGTCATCGCAATAAACCGTCACGACCACAATAAAACATGCTTTCCAACGATCACAAACACCACAAAATCCCCTTCGTGCCTGGATTACTTACGCCCATGCAGAATCTAGTAAATCATGGGTTGTGGCAGGGGTCTCAATGTCACTTTTCTCGAAAGTTTTGAGGGACAACCCCCCATCTCCCAACTATTTGGGGGTCAACTTCCCACATCCCACACATTTTTTTAACAAGCCTCCCATCTTCCACTCCCTGCCACAGTCATTCACTTATCGAGTAAAGGTAAAACCACCACACGTGCACTGACAGAAAAACCTTTATGTTCCATGACATAATACACACATGTGCAAAGAGAACTGAACAAAATATTAACAGCCGTGTATTTATTCTGATCGCATATTCTGATCGAATTTCCTGCACAGACAATTCTACAATGAGAAAGTTGTAATTAAGTTGTAATTAATACCCTTTTGTGCTTGTTGCTGCATGATATAAGTTTTGAAATATAAATTAAATGAAGTAAACTTGCTATTGTGTGTATATCGCACCATCAGGTTTAAAACACAAACTCTACTTTCCCAATATATTACCACATTTGCGTGTATGCTGTTTTAGAACAGCTTAGCTTAATAATAATATTATTAAATAAAGAGTTTGATGTTTGTTCCAAATATTTGTCTTCATCCTTTATTTTATTTTAACTGTCCAATTGGCGCCATTCACAGTTTCCTGTGGTTTTGAACAAAAATAAAACTATTAGTTATATATTATAAAAACTCTAAAAAAAAACTATAAAATAAAAAGTGGTTTCATACAAACACACGCAAAGTTATTTAAAAATAACATTATAATCAATACTTAACTATTCAAATGTTGCCATGATTATATATATATATATATATATATATATATATATATATATATATATATATATATATATATATATATATATATATATATATATATATATATATATATATATATTTGTTGCAACAAATCACAACGAGAAACCGTGCAACCATCGCCGATAGATGGCAGCACTTAACACATGCGTTCATCACGAAGACATAAACGATAGTTCCGTCATCGTCGCCTTTTGGTAAGCGATGACCTTGTCATGACGTAAACAACCAATCGTAATCGGACCAATCGGACATGATGGTTTATAAAAATCATATTTGCACTACGTGACACAACATTGCGTGCTGAACATGTTTATTGCTTCGCGTTTTTGCTTAATGTAGATTAAATATAAACTTGCTATTGTGTGCATATCGCACCATCAGGTTTAAAACACAAACTCTACTTTCCCAATATATTACCACATTTGCGTGTATGCTGTTTTAGAACAGCTTAGCTTAATAATAATATTATTAAATAAAGAGTTTGATGTTTGTTCCAAATATTTGTCTTCATCCTTTATTTTATTTTAACTGTCCAATTGGCGCCATTCACAGTTTCCTGTGGTTTTGAACAAAAATAAAACTATTAGTTATATATTATAAAAACTCTAAAAAAAACTATAAAATAAAAAGTGGTTTCATACAAACACACGCAAAGTTATTTAAAAATAACATTATAATCAATACTTAACTATTCAAATGTTGCCATGATTATATATATATATATATATATATATATATATATATATATATATATATATATATATATATATATATATTTGTTGCAACAAATCACAACGAGAAACCGTGCAACCATCGCCGATAGATGGCAGCACTTAACACATGCGTTCATCACGAAGACATAAACGATAGTTCCGTCATCGTCGCCTTTTGGTAAGCGATGACCTTGTCATGACGTAAACAACCAATCGTAATCGGACCAATCGGACATGATGGTTTATAAAAATCATATTTGCGCTACGTGACACAACATTGCGTGCTGAACATGTTTACTGCTTCGCGTTTTTGCTTAATGTAGATTAAATATAAACTTGCTATTGTGTGCATATCGCACCATCAGGTTTAAAACACAAACTCTACTTTCCCAATATATTACCACATTTGCGTGTATGCTGTTTTAGAACAGCTTAGCTTAATAATAATATTATTAAATAAAGAGTTTGATGTTTGTTCCAAATATTTGTCTTCATCCTTTATTTTATTTCAACTGTCCAATTGGCGCCATTCACAGTTTCCTGTGGTTTTGAAGAAAATAAAACTATTAGTTATATATTAGAAAAAGTCTGCAACATAAAATCAAAAGTGGTTTCATACAAACACACGCAAAGTTATTTAAAAATAACATCATAATCAATACTTAACTATTCAAACGTTGCCATGATTATATATATATATATATATATATATATATATATATATATATATATATATATATATATATATATATATATATATATATATATATATATATATATATATATATATATATATATATATATATATATATATATATATATTTGCAACAAATCGCAACGAGAAACCGTGCCACCATCGCCGATAGATGGCAGCACTTAACACATGCGTTCATCACGAAAACATAGACGATAGTTCCGTCATCGTCGCCTTTTGGTAAGCGATGACCTTGTCATGACGTAAACAACCAATCGTAATCGGACCAATCGGACACGTTGGTTTATAAAAATCATATTTGCACTACGTGACACAACATTGCGTGCTGGACATGTTTACTGCTTCGCGTTTTTGCTTAATATAGATTAAATATAGCTCACTGCCTTGTTTTTGGATGTATGTGATTGAACGAATCACACTCCCCAACTGTGGCGCCACTCACCATAACACCATTGTCATGAATATTAATTATAAAATTCAAAATGAACAATTGGTGTTGAGGAATAAACAATTGGTTGGCAGGGCAACGCCAGTATTTCTAGTCAATATTGAATACAAATACTATCCAAAATTGTATGCAATTGTAACTGAGACATTTCTTTACAACATTTCGGAGTTTACCAAATACAGTAACGATGCGTAGAATATGCACATCAAAATTAATGTAAATTGTGGCAGGGGTCATATGATAAATGTCAAGGTATGCAATGAGGTTGTGAACGTATGTGTTAAGTGGAGTCTTCTGTTGGTTACGTTTCTTTGCACGATACCTTGAAGAAAACCGTTCCCAGTTTGAAACCTCCCACATCTACTAAAATACTTTTGTTCTGTAAGTCATCTATTTTATTTATTTATTTGATTAATCCATCCCCGAAGCCATGGGATTTTGTTTTAAGTGGTGGTCGTCGATGTGGTAAGTTGTCGAAGGCTCATTTACCAACCGCGTGGTTTCTTAACATAAGTTATTTATTAAGCATTAAGCTTTAGGAATACACGTTCATATTATGTCTTGATTAATGTATGCTTAACAAGGAAGTCCACTACATGGTATTTGATTAACCTTTCTAATAATTGACAAATCACTGTTGTTAAACTCATTGGTCTGTAACTGTGAAACTTATTTCTGTAACCCATTAATTTAATTATCTTTCAAATCAAAAGGGACCACGACACGTTGAAGAGTCTTGCAAGTGGAATTGGTAAATTAAAGTGTACTACTGTTTCTATCAGTAATTGTGGCGCAATTCTGTCAACTCCATGTGATGATTTATTCTCCTTCGTTGCCTTTATTTTCTGAGATACACTTGATGTTGTAATTATCAAAAATCTATATCGCGTTCAAAGTAATTAAACACGGTGTATTTTGCGAGATTAAAAAACACAATGTAGTATAAGTAGACTATATAACGTAGTGACATTTTCTTTCTTCCCTCTGCTTTCAATGAAGCCGCCACGAGTGTCCAAATTTTCCCCGAACAGGTTATTTCATTTAGTATTTCATATACAATGGTTATATATTAATTACTTTGGAAACAATTTGCAAATGTTCAGTTTGGGGGAACATGCCTACGATTTTATATTCAATAATCCCAGACACTCGTTCGAGTGGGTGATTACGTTAGCGACAGTTATATCGATAAAATTATCTAAGTTTAAACAGGATAACATGTACGACTATTTAAAATTGGGACACACAGACGCCATATACATTCACCTTTACTAACTGTTTTGATAATTGATATAATTAGTATAATAATAAATAACCAAAATAATGTTAGCAAATAGATACGAAATATATTTTGTAAACCACGCACAAAAGGTAATGTCTACCTGTTCTTTTTCCAACGTACAGTTGATCACTCTATGTTGATTTCACACAATTTCCAGCCTTCGTGCTTATTCGGGATCTCAATGACGACATACTTAGATTTGTTCTCCGTGTACTGACAAACTGCGACACATGTGGGCAGACCTCCGGGTTCCTGCTCGGTGACACCGCTCAGCACACAGATGTGATAGTTTCCAGACACCAGTCCGCAGTCAGACAACTTTGTGTGTCCTTGAGGTGTGAGTGGGAGCAGACAAGGCGATGGCCGGTGAGTCTGACTGTGAACGACGCGTGGATGTTGTCGGGGACAGCGGTCTTGATGACCAGTCCAGTCCTCCAGCAAGCATTCTTTGGCTGCGGAACCCACTGACTCGATGGCGAGAATGTGTACATCTCTGTGTCCTCCAGGATCAGACAGGTGTCGTTGTTTGCATCAATGAGACTCATCGCCATTTCCACTGTGACAGGTGGGTCCAGTTCAGGAGGTTCCAACTCTATGGCAGTCAGTGAATATGACAAATTAGAAGAGTAGATGTTCACATATTGTAGTATGTAGAACGTTTCCACTGAAGCCAAATATGTGGACACACGTATAATAAACAATACTCCTTGGATACCCTTGAATGGATGATCCGGTTTCTTGGTTATTAATATTAATCAAAATTACCTTTCAAGAAACTTGCAGTTTGTTCTGGATATTTCCAGCCAGGAGCTCCCACCAGTCCTACTCCAGCTTGTGTCACATGACATTGGTCATGTGACACAACCGTAACTTCAGTCTGCTGAAGAAGACTGCGAGATGCATTCGAAATATCCAGAACAAACTGCAAGTTTCTTGAGAGGTAATTATGATTAATACTTGGATATCATTCATATGTATATAACTTTATATGTCAGGCTTAAATCCAACCATGCTCGTTTTCGACCAGAAGTATTTCGACAAAGTGGATATATGTACTCGGGAACAATTAGTTGCGGATTGTTGGTATGATAATAATTAGTGTTAGTATGATGCGGCATTAAACGCAGATGATGACAAATACAACCATACCCGTAGAACAGGGTAGACATGGTACTAACCTTTGGCGAACTGATTGAATTACATCAAAGGAAGACGCACCTGACTTTGATACAA
Source organism: Lamellibrachia satsuma (assembly GCA_033239005.1). NCBI lineage: Eukaryota > Metazoa > Annelida > Polychaeta > Sabellida > Siboglinidae > Lamellibrachia > Lamellibrachia satsuma. The sequence goes on from BSQZ01000132.1 coordinate 118,419, forward strand.
AACATGAATTTTGTATCGCAATAATAATTCTCTTACAAACGGAATTCTGTAGTGCGAATTCGTGGGAACAAATTAGACAATACAAAAATGTGTTATTTTATCAATTGCGTTTCTGCGCAATATAAGATATCATAGTAATTTAATCGTATCCGAGATATCAGGTTAAATAACTGGCCAAACACACTGGCTCCATTAAGCAATCACCTCTAATTACCCGGTAACTACGTGGTACGGAGAGAATCTTTACAACTAATTAAAATTTGCAATCGCAAAGATGCGTATTGCTTTGTAAAATGTAGCTAATCCGAGATAAATATATTGGCCTGGAATTAGCTATTTTGTTTTATTAGCGACTTAGGGAGAGACTGAAAGATGTGTGTGTGTGTATATATATATATATATATATATATATATATATATATATATAGTCAGGCTATATGCATATGTATAACTAGCTTTTTTTCTTGTATGTTATGTTTCTCCTTGTTAACCTAAGAATTTGTTTACCCTTTGAAACTGCAGTACCACACTCCTCTGAAACTTTCATATCAGTATTTATTGTTGCTCCAAAGTCTTTTTTTAGAGTAGTACCTACAACAGTATCTCCCAGTTTAGTGTTTACAGTTCCCGTGTCCTGTGTGTAGGCATTTACATTTCACCAAATTTAACAACATATGCCATTGGTCAGACCATTTAACTAAATTGTCTAGATCGTTTTGTAAATATTGTTTAATACCCTCATTACTAACCCTTCAATAATAGTTTGTGTTATCCGCAATTCACAGTACGTTGCTTGTTATATTATTGTCCAAGTCATGTATATATATATTAAGAATAATACAGTTTCTAATACTGATCCTGGTGTCACCCCACTCAAAACTAATTTCCGGTTTTAAACCTCCTAATCTACTACAACGCTCTGTCTTCTGTCAGTCAGCCAGTGTTCTATCTTGTCGATTATGGCACCCCCGATAACATGTGCCTTTCATGTAAGTAGTAATCTTTGGTGCGGCCCTTTGTCAAAAGTTTTATGAAAATTTAAGTATAATATTATAATATACATTGGTGATCCCTCGTCTAAACACAACATATTTTTAAAGCGTGACCTCGCTATTAGGAATGTTGAGATGGATTTAATAATGTATGCCTGACAAGGAAGTGCACCATATGCTCTTTAATGTACCCTTCTGATAACTTACAAATCACTGATGTTAAACTCACTGGTCTGTAATTATTTGACTTATTCTCGAAACCTTTTTAAATAGTGGCATGATGTTTGCTTTGCTGATAAACTCTGAACTGAAGTATCCATTAGTTCTTCCGCCATTAAACAATTTTGTGATATTACATTTTCAGCAATGTGGTCTAGTGGCCCAACCTCATCTGGTACATTGTTTATGTTAAATGTAAATTGTTGCTAATAGGTTGTCTAATTTCATTGAACACGCGTAATGCAAGACTGCACTCAATGAACACGCGTAGTGCAACAATGCACTCGCCGAACACATAATGTAGCAGCGAGATAAGCAGGCGACAACAAAATGTTATTGTAAACGCACAACGCACGAACCCTTCGGACAGCGTCATTTCCACTGGATCATTCCGCCGGAGAATACTGCACGGGAAAGTATCTCCTACTTATGACTTTCCCTAACATTGCTATGCGTACCATTTCTAGAGCGCTGAAGTCAACACCAACCTACTGGCTGCCGGTGTTCACCCACATCCCTCGGCTTCCCGGCAACCTTGAATGAACAAAAGTCGATGAAGCACAACCAAGACCTCCCAGAATGGAAAGACCTTAACCTAGAACCATCGCAGCGCCTCACTTCGCGACGGCCTTTCTGGACTGAAGCAACCTCTGTCCATGAAACTAACACCAGAAAGAATAAGCGACTGATAAGAGAGTGGGGTTAACATACATTACAATGACACGGACCCTTGAATAATAAGATATGCTGTGGCCCTTTTGCTCGAGCAACATAACATCCAGTGTAAAGAGTTATCAGACAGGCATGTCTAGCTAAGCTATCACAACGACAGCGATAGCGAATCACTCAGTTATGCGTGAACATGTTATCGGACGTTGCCGTGAAGCTGACGATGAGTTGTCATGTTCGGGCCCAGTCATGTGAGACAAAGGGCATTGCGAGCATCAAACGCTCCTTTTGTCAACGTGATTGCATTCAACTCAGACTACAGTATTTGTAAGCACGCTGGTGTTTCGGACTCATTAATAATACAATGTTCATTGGTTTCAGTGAGCCATGACAGATACCGAGAGTACATTTCACGTACATGTGCAGCCTAATTCCCCGGGTGTTCCGGTGTATTTGCATTAAGTCTACCCTTGCTCTGCTTGTGTAATCAACCCGTCTACTGCGTAGGGTGTAAATATGCAATCCGTACTTTATTGAGATTAAACAGGCATGACATTGATTGCCGCAGTGCACACACACACACACACGCGCGCGCACACACACACACACCCGCACGCACGCGCACGCACGCACGCACACACATTCATATATATATATATATATATATATATATATATATATATATATATATATATATATATATATATATATATATATATATATATATATGTGTGTGTGTGTGTCTGTCGGCGCTAATTCCTTTACATCGATTCGCCCATTTAACAAGATTTAACAAGATTGCCATCCCAAACAACAAGTTCCAGATGGCAAGTGGACAAGGAAGCCAGTGGTTTATCGAGAGTGCAACAATTTTCTCATCTATGCGTAGCCCGCCCTTATCAAATATCTGTCAATTCTATATTTAAACATATTCACACTACTAGCATTAACACAATTATTTAGCAGTTTGTTTAATTTATTTATCACCCTCTATGAAAAGAGTACTTTCTCATGTCCAACCTACACTGCACCTTAACTAATGCTGCTTTGTGTCCTTCTTTAAGTTTGAAGAACATATTCCTATCAACATCCTCATAAACTTTCACTAGTTTAAACACTTCTATTTGGTCTCCTCTTAGCCTCCTGGTCTCTAGTTTTGTCAAACCATATTGTAATCAGCGATTTTCGTAACTAAGGTCTCTCAATTCTGGAATCATTTTAGTTGCTCTTCGTTGTATTCTTTCTAGCTTGTCTATGTCCTTTTTACGATACAGCCACCATGCTTGAATACATCCTTTGGCTTTTTGCGGTTATCTCCACATTTTTTGTCAAGGACTGACTTTCAATGTTTTGGTTATGACCATTATTCGTGATGTGGCATTATGTACTATGTTTTGACATATTTTTTTATGACAACCATTTCTTGACAGAGCAGTCTTATGGTGTCTTGGTACTAAATTTCATGACTTGTCTGGTTTTGCACAGTAAGTGTACGGTATTGGGCTTTGTTGGTTATGACCACTTTATCGGTGGCTCAGGCAGATTTTACATGTTATCGCTCATGTTAACAATACAGGGGGCTAAATCTGACTATTTAGGACCGTTAGTTGTAACTCCAGAATTGGTAGCTAGGAAAATAAAGGCAATGAAAGATAACAAATCACCGGGAGTGGATGGGATTCCTCCAAAATTACTAATGGAAACAGTAGATCAAATCAGTATACCACTTGCAAGAGTATTCAACTTGTCATTAAAAGAGGGAGTTGTTCCGTTTGAATGGAAAGAAGCAAACATCATACCATTATTTAAAAAGGGTTCGAGAAATAAGTCAGAGAATTACAGACCAGTGAGTTTAACGTCAGTGATTTGTAAATTATTAGAAAGGTTAATTAAAGACCATATGGTGGACTTCCTCGTTAAGCATAAATTATTAAATTCATCTCAACATGGATTCCTTAAAGCGAGGTCATGCTTAACAAATATGTTATGTTTTTTGGAAGAAATCACTAAGTGGATAGACGTGGGATCGCCAGTAGATATTATTTACTTAGATTTTCAGAAAGCTTTTGACAAAGTGCCACATCAAAGATTGCTACTTAAATTAAAAGCCCATGGTATCGGGGATAGCATAACTGACTGGATAGAACAATGGCTGACTGACAGAAGACAACGAGTTGTAGTAGATGGCGAAGTTTCAAATTGGAAATCGGTTTTGAGTGGGGTACCTCAAGGATCAGTATTAGGACTTATATTATTCTTAATGTATATCAATGACTTGGACGAGAGTATAACAAGTAACGTACTGAAATTTGCGGACGACACAAAACTGTTTAGAAAGGTTAATACTGATGGTGATAAACAACATTTACAAAACGATCTAGACAGATTAGTGAAATGGTCTGAGAAATGGCAGATGCTGTTCAATTTTGGGAAATGTAAATGCCTACATACAGGACATGGGAACTTGAATGTAAACTATAAAATGGGAGCTACTGTTCTTGGTACTACTGTAAAAGAAAAGGACTTAGGAGTTACAATAAGCGCTGATATGAAAGTTTCAGAGCAGTGTGGTATTGCAGCTTCAAAGGGTAATCAAATTTTTGGATTGATTAGAAGAAACATAACATACAAGGGAAAAAAGTTAATTATACCTCTTTATAAAGCAATAGTTAGACCTCATTTAGAATAATGTATACAAGCATGGAGACCACATCGTAAGAAAGATATAGATACGCTTGAACGCATACAAAGGAGAGCAACTAAAATGATTCCAGAACTTAGAGACCTTAGTTATGAAGAACGCCTGAAAGAATGTGGTTTAACAACTCTAGAGACAAGGAGGTTAAGAGGAGATCAGATTGAAGTTTTTAAGATATTGAATGGGTATGAAAATATTGATAGAAATATGTTTTTCTCACTCAAGAAGGATAGCCTAACTAGAGGACATGAGGTAAAATTAGTAAAGGATCAATGTAGATTGGACATCAGGAAGCACTCGTTCTCACAGAGGACAATAAATGAATGGAACAAACTGTCTACAGTTTGTGTAACTGCTAGCAGCGTGAATATGTTTAAAAACAAGGTTGACACATATATCAGGAGGGCGGGTTATAAGTAGGTGAACATTGTTGGACTCTCGATAAGCCAATGGCTTCCTTGTCCACTTGCCATCTGGGCCTTTGGCTTGGATGGCAAATCTTGTTAAATCTTGTTAAATACCGCATTGTTAATTACCTTATTATGTTTATCGATGTTTCGAGCTGTATTCTGCGGAAATGTTATTGCAGAATTCTCGTGTAAAACTTCTTCTGGGCGACCTGTGCGCAATGACCTGAGAGGCAGCTTTGATATGGCGGCCTGGCATACACGTCTGCAGATGTCTATATACGTTTCTCTATCTGTCAGTAGATAATAGTCTAGGGATGCCATAACATTTCAGGGAATTTCCTGCGAACGTTAGGCCGCTATATGTTTGTTATACGCAGCCGTTGATAGAAAGTTCTCAGAACATTATACAGTTACTTTCATGTGTAATCCCAAGTGTTAATAGCATGAACAGCGCTTCTTTTATTTTACAGAAGTCATATTATTTTTCTTACGCATTTTATTTGTAATTTTCCATGGATTATACTCAAGTTAAGCAAATACCATAACGTTCCCACAACGTTCTGAAAACGTTACGTTTATCAAAACCATGAGGGAACTTTATGGGAAAGTGTTGTGCATGTCTTGTGTTTGCTGGCACGTAACGCGAATGCATAGGCCTACTTTCTAAACCATGCATATTGTAATATATAGGAGGGTGGCTATTACACAGCATGTTATTACATAGCATGTTATTACATAGCATGTTATTCCATCCTTGTTTACATGTTTTCATTGTAATTATTGACAATAAACGATTTGGTATTGGATGAAAATTTTACTAATCATAACGCATTGATTAGGCTCATAATTCAATTATAATGTCTAACACGGATTAATATGAAAAGGGAAAATCGTGATAAAGTACATTATGTTTTTGTGCTCTGCACACAGCCATGATATCAAATTACAAATTTATATTGGTGGTAGTCGTAAACCTACCGAATTTTGTTTGGTGTGTGCATATTGAATAGTCTGGCAGATGGCGATATTAGCGCGGAATATGAATGCTTTAGATCATGCCAAGAAACACTGAAACAGTACTGAATATCTGCATTGAGGCTGTAACAACGCTATTAATTGTATCACTCAACCCCATACAACTGAATGCATTATATTAATAAAACGAATATGCCGAGCTGTCTAACACCTGTCGTAGGCGTGAATTCATTTGTTGCACCTTGTTTGCTTCCAAAACAACAACTCGTTATATATTGAATTTCTTATCCTTTCACTAAATGTGATTCACACTGATACCATTGTATCCGTCAAACGAACATTTCTACACACATTAAATTTGACCACAATAACCGAAGGAATTACGCTCAAATGTAAAGGTATCAATTCACTCAAATAGATACCTTAGTCCACAGGTTGCAATACCACTCCCGCTCGTACGCTACATGGCAGCACTATTGTGTAGCCTACCGTACGCTACATGGCAGCACTATTGTGTAGCCTACCGTACGCTACATGGCAGCACTATTGTGTAGTCTACCGTACGCTACATGGCAGCACTATTGTGTAGTCTACCGTACGCTACATAGCAGCACTATTGTGTAGCCTACCGTACGCTACATGGCAGCGCTATTGTGTAGTCTACCGTACGCTACATGGCAGCACTATTGTGTAGTCTACCGTACGCTACATGGCAGCACTATTGTGTAGCCTACCGTACGCTACATGGCAGCACTATTGTGTAGACTACCGTACGCTACATGGCAGCACTATTGTGTAGACTACCGTACCTACTGACCAAAGGGGCAAATGACACAACCAGACTCATTCTCATTAGGCACTTTGTGACAAACACAACCGTGTTTACTGGCAGCACAGACACCTTTTCATTGGATCGATAAACCTGGCGTTTAGCACCGTCAACTGTGTTTTTCTGTATGGCGGATCTACCATTGAAGGTATGCGTCATCATATAACAAATGTATGTCCCACACTCAGGTCATTGTTTGACACACGCAAGATTATGCGTGCGCAAAGTAGACTTCATTGGGCTTTCAATATATTATGGCGTTATAAAGACACTGGATTAATTAGACCCACTTCGGGCCAGAGCAAATTGAATATATTAAGTGGCTGATTCGCTGAAGGAACGCATTTAATAAAGGATTTCGGTCAGCAGGAGCCACAAATTGTGTTAGAGTAAAATACAAAAAAAAAACAGCTTGACCGAGAGTCCTGACTGCGGAGGTGAAATTAACAGCTAAAGAATCAGTGATAGTAGTATGTTAGTCCTTTACAATAAGCAAATGTGGCGGCAATTTTGGTCGATTGTTGTTGTTGGTAGCTAAAAATAGACATTGGGAAAAACCCACATATCGCTGACGTGGCGGTTATTGAGGGAAACCCAGGGGAAAACCCACATATCGCTGACATGGCGGTTAGTTGGGGGAAAACCCAGGGGGAAATCCATATATCGCTGACGTGGCGGTTATTGAGGGAACATCCAGGGAAAAACCCACATATCACTGACGTGGCGGTTAGTTGGGGAAAAGCCACTTTAAGAATAAGCAAATATGCAAATGAGTTTCATTCATAAAAATTGTGCATGATTAATGAGGTAAGGAGGATGAATGGCTCGTGGGTCTATCTGGAGGGAGTAAGGTATATGCTTGCGTTCCGCGGAATGCAGCGGGCTACATACCATGTTAGGAATGCGGTCGTGTTGTATCCCGTAATATGACACCGTTCTGCCGCGTTCCCGAAAATACGTATTAAGGCGATACTAAGATAAGATAAGATAAGATAAGATAAGATACTTCTTTATTGTCTCAACAACTCAACTCGGGTAAGAACATACATGACTGCAATATATACATAAAACCATTCTATAAATGCGGCAGATAAGTAGACAGTGAGACATATTAAAATAATAGTAGTAATAATAAATACACAATAAAATAAATGAATAAACATTATATACATTGCACATTATTTGTTATGCTAGGAACGACAAGTGATATTGTTTGCAGCAGGCATCATGAGTTGAGTTGTTTACTAACAGATGACTAGTGGATTTTGGGACTCGGGAAATGCGCGTATGTATGCAAGTCTGAACAAGTTGAAAGATAAACCCGTCATTTGCACAATGCTGAGCAGTAATTTTTTCTATGCCAGCTATGATGAAATTCCGGTTTCATTATTATTATTTTTGTCGTTTCTCTAAGAAGAGTAGACCACGTGACGTCTTGTCTGGCTAATAAAGACAGCAGGTATTCATCAACGAGTTGACCTATATGCGTACATCTAACATACGTATGGTATTGGTTATCGTATGAGTCATACATAGCACGAGTAATGAGAAAGAGTGCCGATTTGTTAAGAAAATACCGCTTTTATATGTATTTTGTCACACTTAGCTACGTATGTAATGCTTTTAAGCTACATTTTAGTTACGTAATTACCACGCTTGGCTGTGTGTTGACACTTTTAGCATATTAAGTATCACTTTTAATTTCATTTTAACGCTATTTAGCTAAGTATGTACCACATTTAGCTCTATGTTAACTTTTTTTTTAGTAAATATCACTGTTTACGTTATCGCTTTTGAGCTAAGTAAGTACCAAATACAGCTACATGTTAATGAGTTTAGCTAAATAATTACAGCACTTAGCTGTATATTAGCTCTTATAAGCTAAGTAATTACCACAATTAACTGTAGGTTAACGCTTTTAAGCTAAATAATTAACACATTAGCTGTTTGTTAGCATTTTTGCTAAGTAATTACCATATTTAGTTGCATGTTAGCGCTTTAAGCTAAGTAATTACCACATATGTTAAAACTGCTTAACTAAGAAATGACCACTTTTAGCTGTGTGTTAGCGCTTTTTAGCTAGGTAATTAACACATTTTGCTGTATGTTAGCGCTTTTTAACTAAATAATTACCACATTTAGTTGTATGTTAACGCTTTTAAGCTAAGTAATTACCACATTTAGCTCTATGTTAACGCTTTTTAACTAAGTAATTACCGCATTTAGTTGTGTGTTAACGTTTTTTTAGCTAAGTAGTGACCACATTTAGCTGTAGGTTAACCTTTTTTAGCTCAGCAATGACCACATTTAGCTGTATGTTAACGCATTTTAGCTAAGTAATTACCACATTTAGCTGTATGTTAACGCCTTGAAACTAATTTAATTTAATAGGTTACTGCACACGACAATGTATGCAGCATATGTTACTATTAGTATTATATTACATACCCTCTGGGTGTAAGCATTACACTTGTCGCTCTCTTCTAAACCACCTTACTGGCTTTAGGCTCACAAGGCAAACACGGTTATGTTATGTTGTAATACTCTTTTACTGAGAATAACCATATCGGTCAGCTGTTCAACATGTCCTAATCCGAGTTATGTGTGGCATGCTTCATTGTATAGCTATCTTCGTCAGTACATTATATTCCAATCACATACTATTCCCAAAGAATGTTGTTCTTCTTTGTCTTAGGACAGTTGTGATATATTTGTATCTATTATTTCAGAATATGCATTTAATATAAATTATTGGAAATGTATAAACACTATACGGAGCTGTAGTTTGTCATATGCACTACTTCATTCTTAGATGTCCTGCGTCATTGAAGTAATGATGCTATGACAGCATATGTTTAACATCACTAACCTACAATATAAACACATGAAAGGTTTTTTCTTAGATATTTTTTCTACTATACACTTTGAGCAATCTCAAAAAAAAATCTCAACAACACTATTATTAAATTATCCTGGGTGTGTGTATGCGTATTGCATATGTTGTGTATTATATTCTACTTCCAAAGTGCTACCCCTACAGCTGCCTTGGACTGGAATCGCATTTTGTTTCTGTATACTTCATACACAGACATCCTTGACCTTGGGCTCCATGAATAATATAAATATAGCAGGGTATATCAGGTTCATCCAGTTGGTATCATATTTATTTTAATTGTATTATGATATAAAGACATAACCATATATTGTTTGTTATATTACAATACCCCTAACTGAAAACTGGCGAAATAATTTTAAAACATAAAAAAAATCGATGGTAAAAAATAATGTTTTGAATTTTTTATGATCACGTTTTCTTATAATCAGAGAAAACATTAACATGACCACCAAGGTAATTTTGTAATGTGGCTAACCTCTCTAGACGCCTGCCTACCTTCAAACACAGTTTGATTTTGGTCGGTGAACATATCCTCGTTTCACAATATGGCAATCTTTGAACTGGCCTCTCGCCATAGAAATAAAAAATAGTTGTCCTCATTGTATTAAATTTGCAATACATACACCTTAGAGTCATCTAAATAGGCTACCCATGTGACCAAGATAAACAGGTCTGATTACAGAGGCTGGCGAGATGTATAAATGTGTAGATCTGACAAAAACACAGGGTTTAAGGGCTGCTTCCAACGATTGCTTTTTGAAACTGGTTCTACTTTATCTATGGAATAAACCATAAACCATTTAGCTATGGCTTAATTTTATGGTATAATATACAACTACATCATTCTTGAAACCTAAATATTAGTTTACCACATGCTGTATTTGTCTTTTTGCATGTTCATTGATTGCATTATATAGACAGATCCTTATCAGACAATGAAATATGTATTGCTAGATTTGGACCACCATTTCTAAAAAAATATTAAGTCCAATTGCTATATCTTTCTTTTCTGAAAGTGGTTTGTTATTCTTCATAAAAATATCAGGATATATTGGTGGGTTGAAATGTATGTTAATTACGCAGTTTAATATTTTCCAGGTACCCTTAACATTGTTTCTCTGTAGTGCTGTTTTTAGTGGGTCTTAATATAGCTGTTAATTTGCTTTTATAAATTGTGTATATATGCGCAGATTAAAAATATATAGATATAACAAATGCTTTATACAGCCTCTTTTTCTTGACTCCAGCACGTTTTAAACCTTTGGTGAACCAAGTTGTCTTGTTAGTGCTACGGTAGTAGTACCTTATAGGTTTTCAAACCCCCAAAAATATCCACCCATGGTCTACTTCTACATCCGGTTGCGCGCGCAGCCTCCTAGCGGAGAGTAGAGTAAACGTAGCGCCATCAAGCGACCGACGAACGCGCGCGCGGGCGTGGTCTTCTGGGTGCGCTCTTTAGCGACTGCGACTGACTGACGGGTGGGGGTGCGCTCTTTAGCGACTGCGACTGACTGACGGGTGGACGGACAGGGCGTTGTGTAGAAGACGAACAAAAGTGTACGGTGCACACGTATTTTTTTTATTGAATACAACAAAGCACCAGAGGTTCAGTACAATACGCGATAGTACGGTATACCCTTTTTCAGTAGGTTAAGCCAATCGAACACGCGACAATCGTTAGCGACCAGATCGCTTTGGAACGCGTTTACGAAAGTTCTCATAGGAGAACCGTTACATCGAAACATTATATAAGCCACACAATATTGTCCGCAAACGTTAGACAGCGGACTCTGAAGTCTCTTGCTATTATGAGTCCACTCGGAACAGTGTTTGTTCAAGAAGGTGCTGAACGCGGCGTGAAGGGGCGGTAGACCGTACGAACAGAAGTATTCGCCGCGTCCGTCGGACGACAGGTACAGCGCTATCCAATGTTCGCCCGGTTCGTCGCCGTCGTCGGTGTTGCACACGAAGGCGATCGGCAAAGCGTCTATTGTTTTAGGCAGTCCGTCTTTCGGTACAACGCCGCCAAAGACGGACGCGGTGTTCGGATCCATCGCCAGTAGACGAGCGATCTGCAGGGTGTCCATCTCAGTAGTCGTAGATGACGTTGCGATTCTTGTCGATTTCCAACACGGATTCGAATTCGGCGTAGGCGACGACGTTCACGATGGTACGAAGCGCTTCTCGGAAATGAAATTCGATGCGCAGGTTGCCTTTTTGCACCAGATTGAAGCAGGGGCCGTCGCACTGGTCGGGGGTCAGGTCGAAACAGAAGAAGGTGTAGCCGTCTCGGTAGTCGTCGCGAGTCAGACCGTTCCCTTCGTCCTGCCAGATCTTGCCGGTCGAGGTGAACAGGCTCGTGTAGCTCCTGACGAAGAGGTTTTCCTCGAAGTTGGGCTGGAAGGGCTTGGAGGGTATCTGACGTCCGTCCACGTACACCGAGTGGAAGCCTATGGCGTTGTTCTTGGCGTGAAACGGGTTTTTATCGTACGCACCGTTGTAGGCGTCGTTGTCGATGCAGCACAGCACGAGGCGTTTCGGCAGTGTACTGAGGAACAGGTTCTCTTGCGTGTGCGATCGAGCTCCCGCTGGAATGGAGTACACCTTGACGCTGACGGGTCGTAACGGATACTTGACCGTGCTCTTCTCGAGCGCTTTGATGTGAGCCACCTGCACGGCTGGGTTGAGGGTGGCCTTCTTGACGAACAAGGTTGCATTGACGATCGTTATCTTGTAATCAGGGGCCGCTCCTCCGGACATCAAGCAAACGACGGCTTACTATGCACCAGTCGTATCTTGACGTCGACTCCGTTGATTAGGAATTTGTCCTGCAGAAACATATCCACGTGGAGGCGACCCATCATGTCGACCACGCGACCACCTGTTATGTACTCTCGTCGAGTCACGAACCCGGGGTTAGCATCGGGTCCGTTCGCCAGCTCGACGGCGCTCATGCGACTAGCCTTGTCCTTGTACCACAGCTGATTCGTCAGTTGCGTCGACTTGGCACCGAGTCCGTAGGTCAACAGCGTTTCCAGGTAGGCTCGATACGCGTACGTGTTGGACGACTGGGTCACGGGCGTGTCGTTCAGGGAGACGTCGACCTGACTCCACAGCGAATGCAGCCAGTTGTTCACCGGTCCTACGGGTGCAGCCGCGTCGAGATCGTTTCCGTTGGGTTGCGTCACTTTCACCTGCACGTGTATCATCGTGGTGGCGAGATCTATGTAATCGCCTCCGGAACCGGGGATGAGGAATTCTATCGGTCCTCCAGAGTCCAGAGAAGCCGTGGGTTGATGCTCCACCACGTGACTGGCGATGATGCAGTTCTGAGTGGGAGGCACGGTAAAGAGATCCAGCTCGCTCTTGACTCCCTCGCACGACTGTCTATGCAAGAACGTCATTGTCGATCTCTCTCTCTCTCTCTCTCGTTTCTCGGACGTCCGTCTCTCGCGTCGTCTCTTTACTGCAGTGATTGTCGCCTTTGCAGACGGTCGTTTTATACCCTTACCTACGGCCACGGTGTTTATGACGCAACACAACAGAATGTCCAGTCCACGACCTAGCTGGTATTGCGCACCGACGAAGTCGGGCAGCGCATCGCCGACCTGGCGCGCGTAAGAATCGTAATTCATCGGAAAGTCCGTAAGTCAACGGTGTGTTCGTGTGAGAGGGTCGATACGCGTACGTGTTCTGTCTATACACGAGCGCCATTGTCGAATATGTCGATATCTTGTCCCTTGGGCGTCCGTTTCTTGCGTCGTCTCTTTACCGCAGTGATTGTCGCCTTTGCACTCGGTCGTTTTATACGTTTACCGGGGGGAGATCGAAGACCCGTCAACAAGGCATCGGTGACGCGTCGCTTGGCAGCCTTTTTTATGTTCTGGCCCGATAAGACATCGCCGGCTATACGAACGCCGGTCTTCAACGCCCCTTTACCCAAAGCCACGGCACCTCTCTTGATGAGCGGCATGGCGCTGCGCAACAGACCGCCGAACAGACTGCCCAGTCCGTGACCTCGTTGGTATTGCGCACAGGCGAAGTAGGGCAGCGCACCGCCAGCCTGACGCGCGTAATAATCGTTGTAGTTCATTGGAACAGTCCGGTCTTGCGTCGACGAAAATGAAGCGTCACCTTCACTCGGCCATATTCGAATGACACGCGTCGACCCATGTCGTCTCTTATATCCACTTCGATCGAGTGGAAGTTCGAGCGCAGCAGAGGTATGTAGTGAACGTTAGTGAAACGCTCGGACACCCTGTCACCGTGACGTCCGCTAATCGGAATGGATCGCAACAGAGGCGCGAGAGTGTCACCCACTATACGAGACTCCACGACGTCCGTGTATACGTATAGGGTGTTGAACCCCTGCGTCATGTCCACCACATTGGGGGCCTCGGTGTGGAAGGGGTACGAGGAGTCGGGAGAGTCGGAGACGAGTGCTGACGCGGACGTAGTAGTAGTCGTCTCCGTCGCTCCGGTGGCTACGGATTCGTGGAATCCTAACATGGAAGTAGTCGAGCTGTGGTACGGTATGGTGAACTTGGTGTTCTCCGTCATGTGTAACGTCATTTTTTGACTGACGGAACTGTAACTCATTTGAGCCCGCGTCTTCGCTGTTCTCAGACTGTACAGTCCTTTGTTGACGTGGTACAGCAATGTTAACGGGTCGTCGTAATATCCGCACGACAATCTCGCACGTCGACTCACGTCGGGATCGTCGATCTCGTTGAGGAATAACCAGACATCGTTCTCCGTGACGTTGTACCAAGTGTGTGAATACTGCATCTCTGTCAACCCGCACTCCCACTCGCCGATCAGATCGACACGGTGAGGCAAGTCCGTGACGTAATGGGTCAAGGTGTTGTCGAGGTGCGTCTTCATACAAGCGTTGCTAGGCAGCGTCATGTAGAAATCAGTCGTCATTGCGTTTCAACGTGGGATTGGGTAGTAGATAACCCAACGAGCTACTCAACAGAGCCGTCCACAGATTAGAATCGTCGTGACCGACAGTCTGGTTGTAGATGCTTATCACGATGACCGTGTACAAGATGACGATCTGACACAGAAACACTATCTCTTCTTTAGGACACTTGACACCGAACAGATGCCAAGGAGCGCTGTTGTTGTTCGATGCGTCGGTGCAATCCTCCTCCTCCTCCTCTTCCTCATCCTTTTCCTCCTCTTCCTCCTCTACAACGACAGTGTGCGGTGTCGTGTCTTGATCCATAATGACAATCCGTCTCGCGTCGTTTAGTCTTTATAGACGAGTGACTTGGCGTCGATCCAGCTGTTGAATTTGGACGGATATCCGAACCATTTCACCAAAGCATTCGTTCGAGAGCCGACCTTACGACGTTCCAACACCGCTTCCACTCGGAACACTTTATCGCTCGCTATCACCACTTTCTGCAGCTCCAGTTCGTAGAAGGTACCTTCCAGCACGTCGCCGAGATCGTCTCGCAGGCGGTACACGGGCGGTTCGGAGGGACGAACTTCGTGCACGGTGAACACCTCTTCGCTACAGTTCGTCTCGTAGCCCTTTTCGAACGTGCCTTTGTACTTGCTGATGCGTACGCGATCCGACACGTTCAACTTGGGCACGCCCTTACCGTCGTGTCCGTACAGACGCTGCCACACCTTTTCTTGATTCCTTGCAGTCACCTGCGACGGAGTCATACCGAGGCTGCGGTGGCGGGTGTCGTTGTACGTTCGCACCAGATCCGGAAGGACGTCAATGTAACGCCACGTCTGAACTTTCGTGAAGTAGCGCCACATGCGATCCTTCAACGTCTTGTTGAAACGTTCCACGATGCTCGCCTTCGTCTCCGCGTTGTGCGTGGAGAAGTGATGGACGACTCGTTTTCGTAAGAGCGTCTGAACGGATTTATTCAGAAATTCCATTCCACGATCCGTCTGTAACGTCTGCGGCGGGTCGTCCGCGAACGCGATTCGCAATGCGGCGACCAACGATGCGGCGGACTTGCTAGGCATAGGAATGTATTTGGCTCGTTTCGAAAAGACGTCGATCGTTGTGAGGAGAAAGGTCAAACCGTCGTTGTCGTCTTTCAACGTCCTCAGGTCGACGAGATCGGCCTGCCACTGTTGATTCACGCCACCCACGATGACGCATCGTCTCTTGAAACGCCGTCTCGCCGGTTTGTGTAAGCTGTAGGCGTCCTGCTCCGACAACCATCGCGCGACTATTTTCCGAGGCGCGTGCGTGACGCGTCGCAAGGCATCGACTCCTCCGTAACAGCCTACCCGAGTCGGGTCGAAATAGACCTTCTTCATCAGTCTCTTCGACATCGTTAAAACAGAAGGTCCGACGCGTTGACGGCGGTGACGTTGACGGCTCTCGAGTAGTGACGAACGACGAGGAGTGCGCTGACGTATAGTAAAACGCACGTTATCGCTCCCGCAACGGTAACGACTGAACAACAGTCTGGCAACGAAACCATAGTCCGAATAACACCTGTTGTATAAGAATTACGGCTGCAAAGTCACCGAGCAAGGTAAGTCCGCTAAACAATATCGAAGCGACGACGGAACGATGCGCGTCTTGCGAATCCAACGACATGAGTGGGTTACGACTACGACGTAGTCTCCTTATAAGTCGAGCCAGCGAGGCGGCGTGGGTGTGGGATGTCTCGAACGAGCGAGGGGTGTCCAACGTAGAGATTTTCGCGCGCTACCGACAGCACGCGGGGTAGCGGCAGACCGTCGAGAGAGAGAGTCCGTTTGTATGTAGGTTCTCCTGGCGGCGTTACCGATCAACTCCATGGGTATGTTGACGGTGCGGAGTTGCTTCGCGAACAACCGCCAACCCGTTGGAGCGTCGGTCTTTCTCTTACGCAACAGATCGTGAACGAGATCCACCGCGTTACTTCCCGCAATGGGAACACCCTCGTGCAAGATTTCACCGCGATCGTTCCACGCGACGTTTCTTTTGAGATGTTCCATCAATCGTCTGGCTTTGGCTTGCAGACTCTTGGGGACGGTGTCCAAGACGGTAGCCTCCAGTCTTCTAATAGGGGCATCCTCCTCCTCCTTCGACTCCTCACCCCTCGCCTTTGAACCTTCCGTCGATTCGTTCACCGCGATCGTGCGTACCGGTTTCTTGACGCGTTTATCGACCAGACCGTTTTACCGCTGCAACACCTGATTATACAGCGTTACCTTTGTCCCGTCGTCGAGGTCCTTTCTATCGAGGATGGTCTTCATCTCCTCGTCGAGGTCTTGCACTATCTTACCTACGGTGTCCGTTGGAGGGGGTTGCGAACGAAGCGCGTCCAACAATCGAGGGTCCACCAAAGCCATCTTTCGTGCGTAATCCATGCGTCTAATTATCGGTTAGCACCTGACGAAGCAAGGGTAGCAAGACCGAACTCGCCAACGGAGCTAGGAAGGCCGATAGGAAACCTCCGCTCTGTCCCTCGCCGACCTGGGGTTTCAGCAAGAGGCGTCTTCTCCTGGCGGCGGTCGAGCTACTCCGGGCCAACTCGCGTAACTTCGTCTTGTATTTGCCCAATCGTCGCCTCTGTAAAGCGGTCAATGGAATGTTCTTCGTTAGTATGTTGTAAGCACACTCGGCTAGTGCGCACAGCAACTTGGCGTCGGCGTTGGCGATGATGGCCTTTTTCACTTTGTTGTTCTTGTACCTGGCCAGAGTCTGGATGCACAAAATGTGTTTCCTCACGAGTGCAGACATGGCGCGAATGAAGAGACGATTCACGCGCCCGGTCTTTTATACCTTCGGCAAGTACACGTACTGCACGCCGTTGTCTGGAAAGATGGCCGTGCGCAGACGCATGTCCTCGGGCGTGTCCTATTTGAGATCGACCAATAGATAACCGTACGGCGCTGTCGTGGCGTCTTTAAACGCCTCCTGTACGAATTTCGAGCGTCCTGGATACATCTGTCGAGCCAAGTGCGACAGCTGCGTCGCGTCGCGTGGATTCTTGAACACCACCATGTAGTGAGTGTTAAGACTGATGGTGCGACTCTCTTTGTTTTTAGAGAACAGGTTCTGTACGAGATAAAGCACGGACGTGTTCCTGTGGTGACTTTTTTTAGTAAACAAGGTCGTGACTCGCTCGTTCGTTTCCGCCATGAGATCGTCTATGACGATGAGGTTCCTCGTTGTCGGTTCGAACATGGATTCCGTCGGTAACCCTTCCTCGAATCGCACGTGAGTCAAGTCCGTTGTCGCGTAAGCCTCTTGCCATTCTCCGTAACACCACGTGATCTTTTCGGGGGGTGGATCGATCATCGCGTTGGCGTGACGTAACAGATGCGTCACGAACGTGCTCTTGCCGCATCCCGTCGGTCCGGCGACGACGCACGTGAAGGGGTGTTTCCACCGCGCGTCAATGGTCTGTTATGACAGACCATCGAACCGCGTCGCCTTATCTACACGTCCGTCGGACCCGTGCTCAAGCCGTCCTCGTGCACGACGCGTTTGGCGTAGAAGTAGGTGAGAGCCGTTCGTTCCTGCACGTACGTCATCACGGTCGATTTATACACCCGAAACCCGCGGTTCTTTCCGCTTCCGCTCCGACGACTGGTGAGCACCTCCAGGAACGCCTCCTTGTCGATGGTGTTGTGTCGTTTGCTCAGACCTTTGGTGATGTACTTGTCGGTGGGTCCGAAACAATAGTACGTCTTGCTACACAACCCCACGAACCCGTCGCCCGACCATTCTACCTTGAACAGACCCGGAGTCTTCTTGTCGAACGCTCGTCGCGTCTTGCAGCACTCTCCGTCTCCGACCCACTGTCTGTTGGCGAGTCGACAGCGCACGTACTCGTCCCGATGCGCGTCGCAACATTCCGACGGGAGCCTTTCGGATAGATGTCGGAAATAATGTTCTCGTAGTGCAGGGGTCACGAGGGCATCGACTGACTCGTCGGCCAAGGCCAAATAGGCGCTGTCCGTATCCATCTCGCAGTATTGAAACAGAGGACGCTCCACGTATCTGTCGATGAAGTCGTAATAGAACTGCAACATGCGCATCTTGGCGTATTGCAGAACGAAGAATCCCACGTGTATAGGCAAGGCATACGTCACTGTTCTCTTGCTCATCTCTATCTCGTACGCGTCGTCGACGACGACGTCGAGTTGGCGGAATCGACGATCGTTGACCAGGCGCGACGCCGCCTTCTCCGTGCAGTAGTTGACGTCGCGATGTCGGTCCACGTTGGTGATGGTTTTTCCATAGCCCGAGTTTTCCCAGCAACTTCATGGTGTCCGCGATGACGGCCCTGTCTCGGTGGACGTCTCCCGCGCGTCTGGCCTCGGACACCGCATCGCCGAATCGACGGAAGCACGGAATCGGATCGTATTCGATGACCTGATAAACGTGTAACACCTCGAGACCGTGGTCCAGATACCATCGCAACAGAGGCGTGGCGAGCAGTATCTTGTCGCCGTAATAACTGCCCACGAGCATGCGTCTCGGAATCGTCATGATGTTGTGCTCTTCGGCGTATCGACGCTTGAATGGACCGAGATCCTCGCGTATCAGACTGATGTTCTTGAACACGGGCTGCATCTCGGCGAAGTGATCGCGCAGTTCTTCCGGCACGCAAATGTCGCACTCGATCATGCCGAACACGGTTCCATCGCGCACGCCGCTCAGGATCTGTTGCGAAGTCATCGTCCACCGAATGTGCCGACGTCGTCGTGGGAATGCAGCGTCCAGACACCGTTTTACGCGAGGATCTCGTCTCATCTTTTTCCACTCGCACTCCCACAGCTCGACGACCTTGACGAAGTGACGTAGGTAGGCGGTGGTCTTTCGGGTCTCGACGAGCAGTTCGGCCATGGTTTTCCCGTTGACGGAATTGACCTCTGCTCGAGTGCACGGACAACCGTGGAAGAAACAACCTTGGAACTGATAAGCCGTCTTCGTCTCGCTGCACCACCCATCCACTCGATGTTTGCCTATCCGTTTATCTCGTCCGTTGGTCTGATGGCGTATGGAAAGTCCCGTGCGTTCGGATTCCCACGTCAGCCATTCCGAGGCCATCTGTCCGTACAGCTGAGCCGATTCGGGCCGGAAGTCGTTCTCAAATCGTCGTCGCGTGTACCATCCCATGGGTATGTCTTGCATGAGCGACCATAGATACAGCGCGTTCGCGTCGTATCCGACGATCGATCGACACGGACGGGCCGCCTCTCCGTAATCGTTTCGACGTAGCGTGGTGATCGCTTTCTCGTGATAGCGGTGAAATATGATCGACGGACCACCGCAAATGTTATCTTTGACGAGATCGTGCAGATCTTTGTGTTTCTCGTTGAAGATGGTGAAGTAGGTCTTCTCGGGATGGTCGTTGAACAGGTACAGCAAGGTCAGACCCGGTACGCTGATGCCTTGCTTGAACATGTCTATTCCGCGCTGTCGATAGAAGTCAAACTGTCGGTCGACGGCCTGCAGAAAGGGAACCACGTCCCTGTTGTTATACCAGAGGAGAAAGTCGCGCAACGTCGTCATACCGTTGTCGCGCCATGCCTCCTGACAACTGACGTAATCCTCGTCGGAAATACCTTCGTTCTTCAGTCGACTGAAGAAGGCCTCTTTCGGTGGTAGAACGGTATCGTCGAGCTTCTCCAGTCGATCCATGTACTCGTACGGTAAATGACCTTTCGTCACCTCGCATCCGTACGCTTTCAGATACTTGGCGTAACTGAACCCGGGAGCCAGGTAGTTGGTCATGTCTGGGAATTTCAACTGATCCGTAGAAAGGCATATGAAAAGACTCGACGTATAGAGCCCGTACACGTGCTCTCGTGCACGCGTAGGTTCCATGCGCGTTTCCACAACGAGTTGTATGTCCGACATCTGTACGAGTGACAGTACATTTGTACATCGCTGATGAAGGAGAAATGCGTTTCGTGAAGGTTGAGGTAGAGCGTGGTAGGATATTTACAGATCGATCGATGGACGAGTTCGGCGGTTGGTCGTTCGTCCTCCTCGTTCGGTTTTACGAGCCTGTACACGCACACGTTCGTCTGGAACGTGGTCTCGACTCGGTGGAGGTCTTTCACCGATACTCCGGCAAATTTCTCCATGGATACACCATCTTGATCGTAAGCCTCGTACAGCGTCTTCACAGCTGGTTTCAATCGACGTACGTCGCATCCTCGGTGCGGAGCCAGACATCGAAAGAGACACAGGTTATCACTGTACCTCTTACCGCGCTTGTGATCCACTTCCAATCCGACGACTGCTTTGTTCTTCTTAATGTAGACCGGAAGGGGTCTCATTCCCGCGCATCCTATCGGATGATCGATGATAAGATTGACGAAGAAGGTGGCATTTGTCACGAGCTCGCACACCCACGCGGAATCAGGTCTTTGATTGATGGCCCATTGCAAGACGTCGGCTTCTCGGATTCGTTCCAGAAACGCGTCAAAGTCCTTGCTGTTGGTGACGAGACTGGGTTCGTCCAGGTACCACCCGCAGCAGTTACAAGACGCGTGATAATACCTGTATCGATCCGTGTTCTTGTTCCTCAGCACGAATGCGTAACTGAGGTTAATCTTGAAGGCGTTGGTCTGCTCCTGGAACACGTTCCTCAACGGTGTTTCTAGAACGGTCGTGTCTAGCGTCGTTAATCTGTAATTGTACCTGCTCTGGAGCGGTCCTCTCGCCACGCATGTCCTTATGGCGGACCAGTGCTCCCGAACGACGTCTAACAAGTTCGTCGACAGAGCGTCTGGGAAGGGAAGACGCTCGGGTGAGTCAATGGGATCTTCGTCGGTGACTAGCGGTGATGAGGTGGTGGTGGTGGTGGTGGTGGTGGTGGTTGTGGTGGTGGTGGTTTGTCACACGCGTGTTTGGTCAAGTAGTCACGTTTGACGAAATTCCTTCCACATTTAGCACACGTGAATGTCTTGCTCTTTTTTTTAAGACGACATGTTGTTCTTACGTGATGCTGCAGATCGTTCCATCTTTCGAACGTTGCTTCGCATTTACACGAGTATTTCGTTTTCATTGGATGATTGTCTTGAGAGGGGTCTTCTAGACGAACGCCAGGAGGCGCTATCGAATAAGAATGCTCGTTCACAGACGGTGACGGATGACTCGCTAAGTGGCGTTGTAGAGCCGCATACGAATCGAGTGCGAGTCCACAATGACGACATACCAACGACGTATCTACAACTGACAGACATTGACTCTCGTTATAACATATATACGGTTCGGAACCGTTCGTTATTTATTTATCCGAAGGAACGTTCTTTACGCAAACGACACCAAGACCGTACGGTGGCGACATCGGTCGGACGAACGTTCATTACGACACCAAGACCGTACGGTGGCGACATCGGTCGGACGAACGTTCATTACGACACCAAGACCGTACGGTGGCGACATCGGTCGGACGAACGTTCATTACGACACCAAGACGGTGGCGACCTCGAACGGACGAATGATGCAAACGGTACCAAGACCATACGGTGGCGATATCGAACGGACTGCGAGTTCCTTTGTTCGGAGGATGCCGCTCTATCTGCGAGTTCCTTCTCCTAGAGGAGGTGAGTTCCTTTCGTTAAACATAATTCTTTCGGGGGGATTCTTTACGAAGGTATGATAAAGAGTCTACGAGGACTGACAGCTCGCGCTATATTTTTATAATTCTTTATGAGGGGATGATACGAAGAATTTCTACGGTAACACACACACCATATTTTTTGTTTCATTTTTTATTATGTTGTAATATCATACATATACGATTCGACTTATAGACGATGATGACATGCTGGGTTTGTGAATCTTTATGATTTCGACAGTGACCCATAGCTTACGATCTGTTATCGATAAGGCAGTGGCTAGCAGATGAAGATGAATGTTGATTATGAGTGTTTTCCGCAGAGATGTATATATATAACAACATAATAAAAAAAAACAATATATTCACGAATGTTCATTTCTACAGCGGCATTTCAACAACGGCTATAATATTCATTTCAACAGCAACTATAATGTTCATTTCATTTCTACAGCAGTTATAATGTTCATTTCAACAGCGGTTATGTATATTCATTTCAACAGCGGCTATAATGTTCATTTCATTTCATTTCTACAGCGGTTATAATGTTCATTTCAACAGCGGTTATGTATTTCTACAGCGGTTATAATGTTCGTTTCTACGCCGGTTATGTGTATTCAATGTTCGTTTCTACGGTGGTTATATTCAATGTTCGTTTCAAGAGTGGTTTTAGGTAATGTTCAGCGCGACTGAATTTGTTGTCGAACCTCCTTCTGCCACTCCGTTGACGTTATAGTGACGGCAACGTCCTGGCACACGTTGCGAGTCACCGTCTCGAGTGACAAACGACTGTTTCGATATTCGAGTGTAACCTTGCGAAGCATGACTTCTTCGAGGATGACATTGCAGACATCCTGCGTCATGACCTCGTCTGGGTTAAGTGGCCTAAACACGGCCACAGTGTCATGAGGTGATGCGATAACGGTGGCGTCAGGTAGGACGTACAGAATCGGCATCGGCGTTGAAGACTCACTCTCCTGGGTTGGAGGACAGCCCTCCGGCGGTGGTGAAGCCGGACTCTCTATTTCCTCCACGTCATCGATCGAACCGGGATGGGTCAGAGGACAGCCCTCCGGCGGTGGTGAAGCCGGACTCTCTATTTCCTCCACGTCATCGATCGAGCCGGCGTCTCCCGGCTGAATAATCACCGCCGGTCTCTCGAAGGCTTCCATTCGTCTCGCGACGTCGCTCGCCGCTGCCGCTCTCTTGTATGCCATCATTCTCGCGCGTGATCTCTTTGAAATCCAACCCGGCGTTGTGAAGACGTCGTCTTCACTCGGCGCCGTCCTCTTGTACGCCTCCTTGATGCGCTGCAAACCACTCTATCGAACAAAAAGATTAGTACATATGCGCTCTATATAGTGCACGTAAAACCGTATTGTTTAATTAATACCTCTCTCACCTTATCTTTCACGTAATGTCGCCACTGCACGCTCCCGCACGTTGAGGTTACTTCTACACTTAACCAACTCAAGACATGCAAGATCACGCTGTCTGAGGGCATATCGCTCTCTGAATCTAAATTCATTATACGAGCCATCTCATCGCACGCGTATTGCACAGCGGCTTTCTCTACAGCCAGATTAAATTGTTGTTCGTTATACATGCTTTCGGCGCGATTGGGTATCCTATCTACCCGACGCACCGTGTTCATACAGCTGTCGTCGCCGTCGTCGTCGCTGTCGCTGCTGCTGCTGCTGTCGTCACTGCTTACTACTATAACATCGTCGTCGTCTGTTATCACAACGAGTGAGTCCGACGACGAATGAGAAGAGAATATATCGTTGCAACTATTATCTTCCAACCACTTCCTCACCTTGGCTTTGTTGTCGACATCAGCGGCAGCTGCAGGTGCATCGACGGCGGTAGTAGCAGCAGCAGCGGCAGCAGCGGCAGCAGCTTCGTTCTGTCAACAAAGTTACATATCTATGAATCGAAATCGAATCCTCCAACATCTACAATGTCAATCTCCTCCACGGTGTAATTTACGTACTCTTTGGTCACGCGTTTCTTAATGACAACCATGACCCGACTGCCTCGCAGTGTCGACATCGACTCGTAGCGTTCCTCGGCTGTCTCCTTCTTCACGTAATCCTTTGCGGTGAAGCCTAGAACTTTGACCGCTTTTTCGTCGAAACAAGTACACCAGCACTCGCTCCCGATGCTGTCTGACAGGAGTAAGCGCAGAGCGAATCTGTACACGCGCTCACGCTGGTAGCCGTGCACCGGGCAGACGTGCTTGACGACTCGTTTGGGACATTTAGGACAAGCATTGTAAAACACGTATTTATTTTGAACGCCGATGGCCGTTACGGTTAAAGGCTGTGCAAACACATAGCGGCCGACACTCACCTCGCATTGTAGTTTCGTCAAAGTCATATCGACGTAGGTCTGTTGTGAGGCGGCCATCTTCGTGTTCGGATAGAGTCGCTTGAAAACAATTGTAATGACTGGGCTGGTACTGCTGTGTTTATATAGGCCTCTTATCGGCTGTTATTTCGCAATTTCACCGAACAGCGCGTGATGTTTTCGCCGGTGCAAACGAGTTTGAACCGGTTCATGATGTTTTTCGCTATTACGAAACAGCGC
Organism: Lamellibrachia satsuma; assembly: GCA_033239005.1. Taxonomy (NCBI): domain Eukaryota; kingdom Metazoa; phylum Annelida; class Polychaeta; order Sabellida; family Siboglinidae; genus Lamellibrachia; species Lamellibrachia satsuma. Next base: position 143,250 of record BSQZ01000132.1, read on the forward strand.
GTGATATCCGAATCGGGTTGTGCGGCGCGTGATGTTTTCGCCGGTGCAAACGAGTTTGGACCGGTTCTGATGTTTTTCGCTATTGCGAAACAGCGCGTGATGTCCGAATCGGGTTGCAAGTCGCGTGATGTTTTCGCTGTTGTAATCCCGGTGCCTGGTTGCAATCTCGCATCTGCGTTATGCCAGACCCACTTTTTACCTGCTGGTGAGTTCGGATGAACTCCCTTAGTTGCATAAGTAACTGTCCGAGCGTATTCTGACCCGTTCGACCGTCGTAGGTCAAAGCGCCCCAAAAACCCTCTTTACTTTTCACCCATTCTATCAATTGGCTTTCTCCCGTGTTTAACAGACGTTTCCGTAAGTATCGATCACGAAATTTCACAGCTACTAGCGCATACATCACGGAACGGCGTTGTCTGTTCCAGCTCTCTCGTAAATGGACCTTCTCGCGAATGCTCTTGCTCAGGTGTTTAGCCTGCAGTCCCGTGCGCGTAGCTGTCATCTTTTCTGGCTTGTCTCGATCGTTGTTGTGCACGCATTTCTTCCACTGGTAAGCGCTTTCGACTGTATGAAATTCTCTACCCCATACGCGTATTCTACACGCATAAAAATTTGACAGATAGCTATTAGGACCTTTAAAACGAACCGGGCGATCCATACTTGTGCTAAAACGCGCATTCACTGCATTATATAACGAGTGCTGTCACCCCCGATTTTTTCCCGTTTGCCAGACAGTCTTTTCTATCAGCTCTCTGATACGGCGAGTTCGTCGTTGTCAACAATATTTCCCCTCTCCTATATATATAGGACTTCTCGTCATACTCTCGTCATCGCTGTCAACATGTTGTCGTGCTGTATTCTGTTGTTTGCGCGAATCGTCTTTATGATACTCTCGGTGATTGTCACCTTTATGAGACTTACAATGCGTTATGTAAGCTGCTACATACGAGATGTAGCCATCGTATGCAAAACTTTGAAAGAGGAGTTCGTTGAAGAGTCTTGTCTCCGGTGAGTTTATTTCTAGTCTGTAATAATGTGAGATTCGTGTCATACTAGCATCTCACGAGAACAATCTTAAAAATAAATAAACTTTTTTTTTTTTATTACATCATATGTTAAACCAACGCTGTATGCTACTGTTATCTTGGTTTTAATCGTGTATCTTTTCTGGAATTAATTTTTGCTTTGTGTCATTAATACATGTCTGTTTTTTTACGTACGTTCTCGATATATATATATATATATATATATATATATATATATATATATATATATATATATATATATATATATATATATATATATATATATATATATATATATATATATATATATATATATTATTTTTTTCTTACATTCAACTATATACTTTTGTTTTTGTTTTCTTGCAGTGATCACTGCCGCCTGTGGAGAGGTGTGATGCGAGAACTTCTCTCGGTGAGCATTCAACGCCGGTTCGTCTGCGAACAAGCCGTCTTAAAGAAAAAATCACCATTACGTCCGTCTACCCTCACTAACGTTGTGGGGTTGATGCAATGTCGTGCACTCTGGTCTGCTGTTATGCAGGAACTGACTGACAAATACGCATTCAAGAAATGCGACACCTCTCCATCTGAAGAGGAGGAAAATTGGGAGAATGAAATTTTACCCCCTGCACCCCCAGCACCCCCGGCACGACGACCCACTCGGCTGGCGCTGCGAACTCGCCGTCGTCATTACAACCCTCTTCGAGTGCGCGTCGTTTCATATTAGTGTCTGAACGATCTTAAAATAAAAATAAAATTTTGTTTTTGACACTACATACTCGCTTTTAATCATGTATCTTTTCCTATATTAAAAATGTTTGCTTTGTATCATTAATACTACATACTCGCTTTTAATCATGTATCTTTTCCTATATTAAAATTTTGCTTTGTATCATTAATACATGTCTGTTGTTTTTTGCGTACGTTCTCGATAATATATATATATATATATATATATATATATATATATATATATATATATATATATATATATATATATATATATAACACTATATACCGCATTACCTGTACAGTGCTTAAAATACCACATTACCTGTACATTTGTAATGACGAAAATTACATGAATTTTCACGGTCGAATATGCATAAATTATGTCCAGTATGATTTCAGTTAACCTTTTTTTATAAATATAGGTGCTTGTTTTTATTTCACTTGCATATTTATAAGTATACTAATTTGATGTACAGGTAATGTTGTTTTCATTAAAAACCATATTACCTGTACAGCTGATATATGTACAGGCAATCTAGTGATTTCTCGTATATAAAATTACAACCAATGAGCGGCCACTTGCTGACCTTTTATGACCTGCGACACAGTTTTTTCATGAAAATAAATGGCGCTCGTGTTTTCTGTAGAGTGTAGCGCGAAATTGTAATTAACTTTACACTTTATCCCTTGTCATAGTCGACAATGCGACATTATACCCCGGCATCAGACTGCCATGCTAGTTACGCAACTCTAATGCTTACTGAGTATAATGTGTAAGGTAAGCGGCAGCTGAATACGACTGCGTTACCGACAGTGGCAGTGCCAGTTCTAGACTAAGTCTAAGACTAAGTCTAAGACTAAGTCTAAGACAAAGGCTAATGAAACCCGAAGTGGAGCACTTACAGTCACAGTCACTCTGTAGCCAGTAATCGGGCAGTACTCATACCTACTATATACTCATATTCTATGACTAAGGTACATGCAGTCTGCACTCTAGTTGGGTATAGGTTTGGGTTAGAATTCCAGTCAGAGTTATTAAGTCAATACTTTCATGGCGGCCATATAATTCACGATCAACACACATCTCTTAGCGCTTCGAATTACATTAGAACGAACTCGTCATGATTCATGTTCGACAATTTTATTCTTAAACCAATGTTATATTTGGAAACGTGTCAATGGCACATTTATATATATATATAGATACTATAGGCTACTGATACATAGCTCACACTGCTTTACAGGCAAATTGCCCATCAAAATCCATAGTAACTATAATGGAACATCCGAACACGAACTACTTGACTCTAATCCTGATTTTGCATATTTTCTACTGGTCTTGGCGTTGTTTGAGTAATGTGAAAACAAACCTGATCTGTCCTGTGGCATAACAGTGTGAATAACTGGATATAATAAAAAAGTTACACACTATTGACTAATTATATGATCTATTAATAAACTGTCATCAACATTTAAAACGTCTGCTGCAATTTTTTTTAAATCAGGCCCTTTCCACAAAAATGTGGTTAATGAATGGTTTAATTAATATTAACAGTCAGATTACATTGATATATTGTAATGTTATACATGGACTGTAGAAGGCCTGGGTTTGTTATATAAAGACATCAATACACATTAAAAAAATAAAACAGTTGTATTAAAAATCCAAAATAATACACGTGCAGACATCTCATTTAATCGGAACACAACTTTGCACAGAAATTAAAGTAAAAAAGCAAAAAAGTAAAACAATTCCATGACGATGAACCTCCGTAAATATTGAGCAAGAGGTTCTATGCTGACAGAGGTAGTAACCAAATTAGATCTGCACAAATGCATCAGCATGGGAACGATGACAGTAGTGTACCACATAGAATCATAGTAACATGCTTACTGTACATCACTTCAATTATGAACCATCATATGCTGAATCAATTCAATGCAGCTAAAATTATTTAAAAAAAATTTGATAAATTATACATTTTCCTTGCTTTATTTATTTGACATTATTAGTTGTAACTTAACATGACTGTTGCCATTTAAATAGTATTCTGGTATGAATCTATACCTACTTTCTGCAAAGAAGGTACTGTCAAACATGTAGTGAAGTTACAATCAATATTACATTTTGTGCACTTTTTTAACAAGATTTGCCATCCAAGCCAAAGGCCCAGATGGCAAGTGGACAAGGAAGCCATTGGCTTATCGAGAATCCAACAATGTTCATCTACTTATAACCCGCCCTCCTGAGATATGTGTCAACCTTGTTTTTAAACATATTCACGCTGATAGCAGTTACACAATCTGTAGACAATTTATTCCATTCATCTATTGTCCTCTGTGAGAATGAGTGCTTCCTGATGTCCAATCTACATTGATCCTTTACTAATTTTACTTCATGTCCTCTAGTTCTGCTATCCTTCTTGAGTGAGAAAAACATATTTCTATCAATATTTTCATACCCATTCAATATCTTAAAAACTTCAATCTGATCTCCTCTTAACCTCCTTGTCTCTAGAGTTGTTAAACCACATTCTTTCAGGCGTTCTTCATAACTATAATAATCTCTCAGTTCTGGAATCATTTTAGTTGCTCTCCTTTGTATGCGTTCAAGCGTATCTATATCCTTCTTACGATATGGTCTCCATGCTTGTATACAGTATTCTAAATGAGGTCTAACTATTGCTTTATAAAGAGGTATAATTAACTTTTTTCCCTTGTATGTTATGTTTCTTCTAATCAATCCAAGAATTTGATTACCCTTTGAAGCTGCAATACCACTTTAATTTATATCAATGGACAAATAGCAAACTGTAACTCATCTAGTTTGTGAGACATTTGTAATTGAATACAGACAGATTAACATGGCTATTCCTCCATTCACCGGCTTGACTATGTCATGTTCACAAAACATTGCACCCGATGCTCTGACACACATATATTTAATTTTTTTTTTCAATTAAATATCTTTATTGCAGACTCAACTGTGCAGCATGTACATAAAAAACATACACATAAAGTAAAAAAAAATATAAGAGTATTAAACAATGGGGCCTACTAAATGTAGACTCAATCAAAATTATTATGTATATATATATATATCTTTATCCAATGTCATCGTATTCTCGAAAACCACTTTAAATCACTGTTCACTATTGCAGTCACCAGCTTATTATAAGAGGCATCAAGTCTCAGCATGAATGTATACACAATATTTCGAATCACATTACCATCTTATACGCAGTCTGATTTAAATACCAATATATAAGCAGTCTAAAAATGTATCCAGGCACACCTCTGTCAATCAACTGAAATTCTGAAATAATATAGAGTGTTTTGCTTTATCAAAAGCCTTATAAGCATTTAGAAAACACATAAACATTGACCCATTTAGGCTTATATGCCTGTCAATAAATAACTTCCTTTAATACATAACTGACATAGTAGATAGCATAACCGATATTCTATCCAACAATACATTTTTGACATAATACTTGCTAATGCAATAGGTCAATCATTTTCTTTACTGTAAATCTTGCCACATTTATCTTTGATAATTGGAATAAGCACAAAAGACAAATAATTAGGTAAGAATCCATGCACAAAAAAAAAGCTAGTTATGCACATTGCAAGTAAAGCCACAATGGACTTATCACAATGTTTAAGGCGTTCAGCATATATGCCGTCCATACCACGTCTTCTTTATATCCAGATGTTTAATAGCATTTTCAACTTCACATACTTCCACAACTATATCATGTGTGTAGCTGACATCATGATCTATATCACTAACTCAATTAAATAACTGTTTAAAGTGAGATCTCCATAACTCAGTAATTTCCTCCTTCCCTGAAATACCCTCAACACTGTTAGGTAGAGGTTTGTTACAACTGTTAATTTGACGTATCCCTTTCCAGAAGTCTTCTGGCTTACTCTGTGACAACTTCTTTGCTAATGAATCCTTCCTGAGTTGAGTCTCATGATTTTTAATCAAACATCGCATGATTGATGATGATGAGTTAAAAACAGGACCATTTTTAGGTTTATGAGCATCAACCCACATTACAAAACATTCTCTAGAAGCAGTGTGGAGATATGTGGCATGGCCATTCCAACCAGGTCTACATTGATATAGTCTCGCCTTATCACCCTGCTGACTCACCAGTTCATCACTAGCATTTGGCATGAGTTCTATTACATCATCATAAAGAACATTTATCGCAGATATTTGTGCATCGTTTGTGTAGTTTACATTATTACAAATAATAGCACCATTTTCTAGGTTATTTTTTTGCCTTAGCATAACTATTAATACAGTTGTCACTAAATTGGCCCCAGCTGTGATATAGATCAAGATGTTCTACAAAGAGGTCTTCATGATCATGAGATTCATAGGGCATGTATACACATAGTATAACATATTTCTGGTTATTATAGTTAATTTATATTACAGTTAGCCAGTCAATATCCAGATTTAAACATGCAACAAGCATATCAAAGCAAGTGCGCCACAGTATGGCCACTCTTCCTGGGTTATGGCCTCTGCACAGGCGATCCCTATAATCTACTGTAGTTGCCCCTGTGCCATGAAAATCTGAATGCAGAGTATTTAAAGATCCAAGATCTTGTTTACTGAACCAAGTTTCTTGGCGACATACAATATCAATGTCATCATTATTCAACATGTCCAGCACACACAGTCTGTGATGTAATTTTGAGGCATAATTTGGCAAGTCCCTACAGTTACATGAAATAACTTTCATCACTGAGAGTCCGTAAGATTGCTCTCTACTAGCATCTGATAGTTTCACATCAGTGTTTGTGCCATCACGCCTGTGTTCTCGGGTATGATTTCTCCACCACCAGATGTATGCACCCTCTGGCCATAGCGTTGCAGACAAGAATACCTTCGGAAGTGGGCAGTTGCAAGTGATGTGAAAAAACTGTACATCTCAGTAGACTTCACCTGTTCTACCACAACGTCAAGGGTCAACGAGGAGTCCATATATGCCTTCAGCAGCAGTTTGGATCAAGACATGAATAAAATACATTTGCCCAGCAGAGATCTGACAGTTTAGCAGCTCACATTGCCACATTATTTGCACTGCCAACGATTGCTGAACCTTTCTGCACTAACTTGGTAGGCACAGTCCTGTGTTTCTTACGAACTGTCTTCCTGTGTGTATATATATATATATAGATATATATATATATATATATGATATATATATATATATATATGATATATACATGTATAACCAATGCTAGTTGCTGATTAGGCAGTCTGTGTAACAAAGCATTTGATGCAATTCAAGTACTTTTATAAGAATAACACCTAATAAGTGTATGAGCTCTAAAACGACTCATTTCGATTGGTGCTAAGCGTAATGGTATACACAAAAGGCTCATTAGTTTCATAACACATTCTTAAAGCAATAGGAAAGGCAATATTTATACCGTATAGGCCCATTAACAATCACACATGGCTTGCATACCATTATGGCTTGCATAACATCAAGGCTTGTATACCACCAATACCACCATGGTTTGCATACCATCAATACCATCATGGTTTGACTACAAATCTCTTGTTAAACAGTCAAGTCTCTTCTTTATCCTCTACTGCTTCAGTCTTTTCATGTTGTTTAATTTCGTCTTTATGGTGGTCCAATTGTGTTGTATCTTTTGATTCTTTTTGAATGCTTCTATCTCGGTATTTCCTGTTGAAAGAAATGTTAATGCAACAATTGAGCAGAAAAAAAAACAGTTGTTAGAGTGAATCAGATGCACCTATTGTCCTCTTGTATGGGTTACCTTAATATTGTTTAATTAATAAAAAAATCACAATCTTCCAATGTATATTTTAAGAGTAGCACAATACAATTTTGAAGCAGATGTATCATAAGAACCGTCCAAGCGTCATCAAACTTCACGGTGCATTATTCTTATCACCCATATCAATGCAAACTCTTAGTAAACATATTTTCCACCAGTCCATCAAAATAAATGTGTGTTTAATAGTAAAATGCTAGCATGAAACTTTATTAGTTATGTTTTATTAACTTTAATAGATCATAGACCCAACATATTGCATTCTGTTCATTTTACAATAATATATCTTGTGCCTAAATAAGAGGAAAACTTATCTGTTGTAAACAAGTAAAATAACTGACCAGGTAATGACTCTCCATCATACTCTTTTCAAAATATGATGTGGTTAGCATAGTCTCCTCACTCCACCGTGTGTATGGCCTTTCGGAGCTGCAAGGAAAACAACAAATGTGACTTGTGGGAAGCATTTTACAATAAGCGTAATTCAAGGTATACAAGTATATATACTTCCAGTATATATACTTGCATTCCAGATTCACAAAAAGCATTTCAGATTCAAAAATGTGCATCATCGATCGGTCGTATTGTAGGCCTTTTTATGTGCCTATGATGCCATTTAAGTTTATAAATTTCCTAATACAAAATTTTCAATATATGTACAAAATAGTTATTGTCAGATTAAAGGGTAGAATATAAAACAAAGTTTAAAGTGAATAAATACTGTGGCTTAGTCTTAGCCAGGGCACAGCCAGGATTTTCATAAGGGATGTAGTGGGGTAAAATCGGTTTTGCCCAAATGTGGACTTTTCACAATGCAAGGTGTTTATGAGGTTTTAGGTGATCAATGTTGACATTTAAGATGAGTATACAGTTTACTAATTAATGCTCTATTTGTTTTATTTAACTGTCTATATTTGTAGCACAGGCAGACCCTTGAACAATTTTTTATGGTTGGCCCCAAATTGAAGACGTTATAATCACCTATATTGGTAAAACTAAGTCAGGTACAATAAGAACACTTCATATACAGATTAACTGTCAACTGATGCCATTATAATCACCTCTGAACGGCTCCATTTGCTGCTCATTTGTGGCAGTCGAAGACCCTCCAAAGTCCACAAATCTCATGTGCATACATTTTAGTATTAAACAAACACGATTGCTCATACATTGGTATAATTATTTCAATGTGCAATTGGGACATTTCATATAATGATTATTATTAGTGACATTATAATCAACTCTCAACGCCTCCACTTGCTGCTTATTTGTGGCAGTCGAAGACCCTCCAAAGCCTATAGATGATATGTGCATACATTTTAGTATTAAGCAAACACATGGTTGCTCATACATAGAATTATGTCATGTGCAATTTGGACACTTCATATACAGATTAAATGTCAAATGAAGACATTATAATCAACTTTGAATGACTCCATTTGCTGCTCATTTGTGGCAGTCGAAGACCCTCCAAAGTCTACAAATGTCATGTGCAAACATTTTAGTATTAAGCAAACACACGGGAACTGCTAGCCTATATATACTATATGTAGATAGACACACAAATATGCTGAAGGCTCAAGTAATCAACGTGTATGATGTACCCTACCCCATTCTAACACGAAACATCTGCAATCACCACCTGTTCATTGGTGGATATGTGGCTGGTGGCAAAAATGCAGAAATATGGTACATCTCTATCTACCACCACCCGCACAACAGTATTCCCATTCTGTTCATATGGCACCAGTCTACCTTTCCTGTGTGATGGCTCAGTGGCGTCGACACTAGGTTAGATTAAGCCAATACATAATAGTATAGTAATAGACACTTAAGTAAGTACTAAATAACCATATGTCTGAAAACAGAGGAATTAATAAATAGTATAATTTATAATTATCATAAGACTAATCACATACAATCATTGGTACAATGTAATGCATATGAACTAACCAGAACTCCTTCTCTTGAGCAACGAAGTGGTACATGTTGTACCCTCCTTTATACTTCCTCTGTGCAGCTAAAGCTTTTTGCTTGCCAAGCAATTTTCCCTGCCTCTGGGTGATCTTGCGTTACAACTGTTCCAAAACCTGACAGACAGAACAAGTACAGAATTTATTTTATATCTACCTGTTAGTTAATGTAATTCCACTAATAATTATAGCATTATATATATATATATATATATATATATATATATATATATATATATATATATATATATATATATATATAGATATATATATATATATATATATATATATATATATATATGTATGTAAATAAAATAAAAACATGATTGTAGCAAAGTAATGTTACAATCAGACATGGAGTCAATGTTTTCCTTTAATAAACCACTGGTGCAATTTTCTTTATTGTAGTTGTAAATCACTGTGTTGTATCAGTTTTAACATAATTTAGATTTGTCATCCAAGCCAAAGGCCCGGATGGCAAGTGGACAAGGAAGCCATTGACTTATCGTACAGTCCAACAGTGTTCATGTACATGTGACCCGCCTTCCTGAGATGTGTCAACCTTGTTTTTAAGCATATTCACGCTGCTAGCAGTTACACAATCTGTAGACAATTTGTTCCATTCCTTTATTGTCCTTTGTGAGAGGAGGTGTATACCCAGCAATGTTGTTTAAGACAATAAACATTTGATTTCAGTATGACTGTATTTATAACCAGCTGGAATAGATGCTGAGGTGATGTATGATGTGCAGCAAATACAAACCGGTCTTAAAGCCGTCCTTATCAGACCCCAACTGACACCACCAAAGCGCTTCTTCAATGGGAGATTTCTTCTGAAATGTTAGGAACACCAATCATAATGTGGTTTATACGATATTATATCAAGCACATAACATAATTTTTTTATAAAACGCATACATGTGCATGTAGGTTACTATTACCATACGACGGACAATAGCAGATGATAGAAATATTCTGATATACATTGATAAATTTGATACATTACTGTATAGATTTTTAACTTATTTTTATTAGATTCTGCTCAATAGAAAATTTATGTAGCCTACAGGTGCCCGGGAACTGACACGGCGTAAATATAGAAAATGTTATCAACACCTTGTTATACAAAATCTATGCCTTCAAATTGTCACGATATCCCCAAAATTGTTTTACAAGATAATCTAGAGAATTAGGTAAAATTATGTACATATCAAGAAAAAAAAAGAAATGATACCTTAGTACAAAGGAACAAATAGGACTAATTTGTAATCAAAATGATTGATTTAACAAATTGGAATGATTTAAACAAATCAAAGATGCCTGTTAAAAGCAAGTGCTTTAGACAAATGATGTGTAAACATACTATTCAGTATTACTGTCTTCATGATACATCAAAATAGGTCAAACTAAATCATTTTCATCAAGTAATAATTATCGGGGAAAGTAAACAAGGGTCGAGTGATATGTACACATTAAATGCTTTTTCAACGTTTGGACATATAGTAATTACTAATGTTATATAGAGTGGCGTCTTTTGGCGAAGTCTTTCGTCCAAGCGTAGCAATTTTGTGCCATGTTTTCGTCGTTCGATAATTATAAATATTTCATTAAAAAACAACTTTTCTAACAAATTGGTTGCACTTAATCGATGAAATAATTGTTAATTATTTTGAATATCAATATCCTGTGCGAAGTTTTTTAATGGCATATTGTATTAAATATATCAAAAATGACCCTAACATGGCATGGGCAACGCCAACGAGCATAAACATGACATCGCGGCTACATTTTCCATTACACCTAGGCTACTGAATACTGTAGTTGTCGACATTATTTAATTTATTGCACATTAAATAATGGTGTTCGGTAATTGAAGACATGTGGTTATAGTTCACTATCTCGCCAGTGTACTGTGTAAATTATCAGCACAATTAAGAACAGACTTGTGTAAACAGCGCCGCTGTCAGCGGAAGAAAATCTAAACAAACGGCCCCTGCTCCCTGACGTTTAACGTTAAATTTCTAGGTTAGATTTTATTAAATATATGCGTAATCGCTTAATTGTAATATATCATCATCACAGCTACTGTTCAAAAGATCAGAAACTTACCAATCGTTGTCCGTACGACATTTCTGCTAACGAATTCGCGAAACACACGAAAACGCCAAGACCGGAACATATGACGCGTGACCTATTTTCCGACGAACCGACGCATGCGCATAATTCGCTTGGAAAAACTCGAACACTTGTCTTGATGCGGTAAATTTTAACCAAAAAACAAAATACGTCAAATTCTCAGTTTTATTCGGGCAACATGTCAATGAAGGTTGTAGTTTGCAAACCATGCAATATAATATCAAGTGCACACACAGTTTATACTAGTATAACACAATATTGCCCAACGCATATGTACAGGCAATAATCGAACACAAAAAGTATCAGCACACAAATCTGCCGTCCGTGTAAATATGAAAATAGAGGCTACAATTCATAATTAGTTGCCAAATTCCGCAAAATAGCACCCATTAAATGTATATGACTAAGAAAAACGTCAGTATATCCACTAGGGGAATGTGTGTGGAAGGTTAAAATATTGCCTGTACACGTATATGTACAGGCAATATAGATGTACAGGCAATGTGGCGATTTTTGGCATTGAATGTACAGGTAATGTGGTATGTATATATATATATATATATATATATATATATATACACACGATTCCTCCTAATACATCACACTCACAAAAAGTTCTTTATATATATTTATTACACGATCCTTCCTAACACTCACAAAAGTCCAATCGCTATTACACGATCCTTCCTAATACAACGCAAGCGCAAAGTCCAATCGCTTGTAAATTCCAACCGCTTTCCGTATGCAGCTGTCGCCGGCTCCAAATCCACGTTAAATCAGTCGCTTCAGTCTGCAACAGAACGCAGCTGTTTTGGTTAGGTATCGAGTTACAACATGCACGCTGTGAATTAAAACAATAACATTACCGTCAATTTCCACACGCCGCTAAATCCCATATGAATCATCGCAACAGAACGCAGCTGAGGTATCGAGTTCACGCTGTGATCACGCGCTTAAGTCCGTGTTGAAAGGTCCCGAACGCGTCTCCATAGTACATCGTGTTTACAACAACCATTCAATTTCCAACAACCGCTAAATCCCATATGGGTCATTGCAACAGAATGCAGCTCGCTTAACAGCCGCTACAGCCCGTGTTTCGGCCTACGCGGTTGTCGATAAACGGCTCCGTCTGTCCGTAGTTCACCGGATATCGCGTTACACGCTTGATGCCAATTATAACATCGACTCGAATAGGGTAGTGTCGCACCAATTGCTACATAGGGTAGCGTGAGGTATTCGATTCTTAGAGGTTACGATGACGCGCGCGCGCGTGTACAAGAGTGCGCGCGTGCGTGCACGCGCGCTCGTCGGTCGCTAGATGGCGCTACGGTTACTCTACTCTCAGCTAGGAGGCTGCGCGCGCAACCGGATGTAGAAGTAGACCATGGGTGGATATTTTTGGGGGTTTGAAAACCTATAAGGTACTACTTACGGTACTCTAGGATGTGATCTCAGGTTAATGACTGGAATAGTTACTGCAGGCCTTTTTAGACACCTGGGTAACACGACTGTGAACTATCTTGTAATATCTACTGTTAAGCGAGCACTTAATTCAGAGTTGGTTGCGAATTTGTCAAAGATATTAAATTAGGCTTTAATTTTCTTGACTGGATGTATGAAAGAAAAAGAACAAAGAATGCGCAACGACTGCAATGACATCAGCAACTATTTTAGTATTCGTGTTTCATAGGTAGTCTCATGAATGGAAACATTGTTGCACGCTTTTAAAATGTGTATACTTTCCCGCTTGTAGACACACAAGACGCGATAGTTGACATTTTCTTTAACTGCGAGACATTTCGTAGTCATTTTCTTTAACTGCGTGACCTGTTATTTTCTTTTATTGTGACATTTTTGTGTATCTTTATTTAACTGCGTGACATTTTACCAGTCTTAGCTAATGCCGTTTGCCACATATGTAACGTTGTTTCCTAAGTGTGTATCACATTCACTATGTAGTAACGATCTTAGCTATTCTTACAATGGCATACACAGCGCAGTCACCACAGCATGTACCACCCGTTGGCCTTTTGTTCATTACTGGTCACCACTTCCACCATTTACATCCGTCTGACTGTCCCTAAGAGCAACTCCATACATTGTCCCTACATTCACCTGTGTCCGTAATTTGGTTATACATTGTTACTAAGTACACAATAGTTGGTATAAAAAAACGTTATTGCTCATTAATTTAAAAAGCTCCAGTTATGCTCTAGGGTTACTCCGGCAGCGAGATAAAAACTCCGGGCGAGAGTACAGTCGTCAAGAAATCGCTTACGTAATGGGAAGTAAAAATCTAGCTGTAGGAAAAACACAGGCCTTGCAGTAGACACGGTTCCGTATGACACAATAGCTGTCACTGTCTGGTGCAGGCTCCAACAAACATAAGTAGAAGTGTCAATCTGCCATCAAATTCACACCTGCATGTCAATTTAAACATGTGTCAACTTAGGCATCTCAACATTAAATTATTTCTGGTGAAATGAAGAAGGAAGCCCTGTTGAATAAACACAACTAACACACTCTGTGTTGTTCCTCCCTTGTTATTCTCTTGACTAACCCGAGTTGATACAAGATGCACTCCACAGAAGCAATATGTCTATGTTATTGCAGCAGCCTACCTGGCACTCACAGTGTTCATTGTCACCTGAGGAACCATTACAGGCCAATATTAACTGCGTATGTAACGCGTTTTGCTAAGTATGCAATGCGGTCAGCTACGTAGTAACGCGTTCAGCTATGTATGTCCGCCTGTCTGTTCACTATCTTCACTTCAGTCCACTAACATCTTCATGTACAGTCCTGTACAGTCACCCCCCATGTACTAGAATATTCATCCACAATTGCCCTTCGTAGCCTCTTCAAACATTATATTTACCGCCCATCTCTCCTTTCATTCACCCCCTCCCATTACCCCCTACATTGACCGCCGTTCGTCTTCCCCTACAAGAATATTCATCCAATACTGACCACCTGCATCTCCATCCACATCCGTCCGTTGGCTCTTCATCCATCAATGACCTCCAACCCCACTCTTCACATACGTCTGACTGCACGAAGTGGCGATATATCGAATTAGCTAAACAACCATTTTCTTTAACTCTGACTTTCTTGTGTCATTTTTTAAATAAGTATGCGTTTTGCCACATATGTAACGCTGTTTGCTAAGGATGTAACATATTCACTATGCAACGCGTTTAGCTGTTCTTCCCGTGGAATACACGGTCAACTTAATTAGGTTAAATCTCAACTTCATTAAAGCAAATTATTATATTGTATATAACACTTGGTATTTAAACTTGGGTTAGATTTAGAGGTAGGGGGTAGCGATAGGAGGGATTTAGGGTTGGGGTAGGGTTAGGGGGTAGCGAAACTAATCAGCTAATTACAGTGTCATCCGTGCATTTGTCTAATTCACCAAAAAACGATCACTTTTATCATTTTATTCGATTCAATTTGAATTATCTTTAAACTTTAATTTCATCGACAAAACTGTCAGACTGAAAAGTTAAATCAGGCGCACACAAAAATGGATAATGTAGCATCTCGATAATGACGCTGATAATTATATATTATTGTGGTTGGGCGAACCAGCAATAGCTAACAATTGCTGGTCGAATAGCCACTGCGTAACAAGGTAACACTAAAATGCGCATATATCGTGTGAATTTTCCTACGGGCATATTCTCAATGAGAACGCATCGACGAGACGGCGATGTATCCGTCGTGAAAGCGAATAAAAATGGCAAAATAATTGTGTTAAGCTGTTCGACGTTTCCGTTGCCAAGTTTGAGACACTTACAGCAAATGAATTTGTTAACGTGACCTTGCCAGAAGTGACAAATCTATAACTTTAGGGGTAGAACTACTGCCATTTTTATGGACGTTTTACGCAATATATACATACTATATGTAAACATGTACAGCTTCCGAGCAAATACAAACCGCCATACCACATTTTCAAAGTTAGAAACTAAAATTTACACATTTTATTCAAATATATATATTAAATATATGCCAGGAGGGAAAACCCCTTCAACAATCTCTTCTTGCGACGGCGGCGCGAGGCCCGCGACGCCAGATATTCATCTACCGCCATCATGTCATGAAAGGTGTTTTTGTGCGATATTACTTGTCACACCTCCCTTGCCAACATCCGACTCCTCGTGATGTTGAAGGTGCATATGTCGCGTGTCAGCTTAGAACTCCTACCGTACTTAACTTCTAATTGAATATATCGAATATTGATGCACGCTTACCGTTTCTTGCGCTCGACCAACAGCAAAGCCCAACCAATAACAGGGCTATTGTCACACATTGTCTGACAATGTGGTTTGAACTTTCCACGACTTCAAATTTCTCTTAAAATTTAAAATAGGGGCACCGCTGGTTTCGTGTTGACGAAAGGTCTTTCGGGAATATATACATTTCCTATCAAATTATTTAAAATTAGGTTTACAATACGCTTTAGAGTAAGATTTCATGGTTTATTTTGCTTTCCAAATGCTTCCATCAATTACAAATATATAATTTAATATATTATGCACATGCATAATTCACATCTCTTGTTATATTATTAAAGACAACAGAAACAGCTATATTTATAACTAAAAATTTGAGTTTTTCTTGTTACATACGGTACCAAGCATCATTGGCTTCTGAGCGATAGCAACTTACCAACGTTCACTCTAATCGCTGATTATATCAATGACAGCTATTTCTCTATATAACATTTTAACATTTATGTGAGGATGGTGTCAATGGAACCTGAAATGAGATGAGCATTGTGCAGGTGATCAAAACTGTTACAACCGTTACCAAACTATATATGCAGTGTACCGGAGCAGTGGTGCGCCATTTTTTTTCCTGAAACTGTTTGGTTCCGCCATCTGGCGATCATTATATAGAACTTTATAGAGCACATGAAAACGACCATGGTTTACCGAAAAACAGTGAGTAATACTTCATTTTTATGACGAGATGAAATATTTTCTTGATTTCAAGTCGCAGATTACGTGCTCTAAGTACACAGGGCACCCTAATGCATAATGTAAATGCCATATACTAACTAGCTATTCCAACGTGTTAAGGCATGCAGTATGTTGATATGCCTGTAGGTGAGTAGGTCTATACTGTTAGTGCTGTGAGCTTGGTATCATACGTAACGATACTTGGTATCGGACGTAACGAAACTGAACCCGATCACATTTCTCTTTACAGGAACAACCGCTAACGCGTAGAGAGATCAGCAGCAGACAGCGTCAGAGGGAAAAGAATAACCCAGTCATCAAGAAAAGGGAAGCGCTGTGGCAAAAAGAAAATCGTAAGGCCATGACACCTGATGCAAAGAAGAAGTCCAATGAGAAGGCAGCTGCGAGGATGAGGTTATATCGAGAGAGAAAGTCGCAGAAAAAACAACCTTCTGAAGCGCAAGATACACTGGTAAAATAGCCTGCCAAGCGAGTTTCAAATCCCAGTCCAGTGAAGCGGTTGTTCAGAAGCTCCAACATCAGCATAGACGACCAATCCGGCACAAGGTGCGTGTGTTCGTGAAATTACCATCATTAAAATTAAATTGATTGAAAGTATTTTGTCAACTTTAACACCTTATTTAGCTTAATTAATAATGTTCTAAAAAACGTACAGTTTGATTTTCTTGATTTCAGTGGGACCCAGGAAACTTCTGAAGTCAATGAGTGTAGAACCCTAGGCCGGACGAGACTCGTCGTTGATTTTTCGTTCGAGAAAAAACGACAAAAGATTACACCAACTCATTCACGAACACGAAAGGAGTTACAAACTGCTAAAAAGGACTGCGTTAATTTGCAGCGTCAAGTATGGCGGTTACAGAAATAGATAAAACGCTTGAAATCGAACTCCGGTGAGAGTCCAAAGGAAGATAGAAATACCAGAAATGACAGCGCCACAAAGACAACAACACCACGGGCACATCAACTGACCACACATTTAAAGAGAGCTCACGATTTGATGAGAGAACAGGGCATTAGCCCCAGAAAGTATCCCAGAATAACAAAATGTCTGGCACTGGCGGAAGTATTTCTGAGTGATGGTGCGATCAACTCGTCAGAATGTTCGAAAAGTAAAATAGCAATCTCGAAGTTGGGCAGGTTGCTTCAGTGAGAGGGGGGACATCAAACGGAAGCAAGTCGTGGGCATTGACTGTGCTAAAGACTACTTCAAGTGGGCACAGGGAGACATATCTAGTACGATCAAATGCATTTTCGTGTCAAGCAATTATGTCAACAAAGCAAAAGAACAAATGGATGGTTGGCAACAACACAGAGTGCCCAACATCATGAATGTACACAGCATAATGGTTCAAGGACCATACTTATACGCACGAGACAGGTCATGCTACAAGAGCTGTTGCTTCGATTCTACGACAAACATATTAATCGGAAATTGCGCTGGGTGGGGAGAACAACAGCCAGACGGCAAATGATTGGTATGCAAGAAGATCCTGGCCCAAAGAACCGAGGTCGAGAACGCAGGTCGATTCATGGGGAAAAGAAGAAATAATCTACTAATGTCAACACGAGTACAGTTGACATACATTGTACAACTCATAAATGCGTGCCCCAATCATGATTGATATCAATTGAACACCAGGCCCGGACATTACAGAAGTAACAGCTAGTGGTTACGTCTGGTATCAAGATCACGTTACGTTAGATACCAAGTGATTACGTTTACTGCACTACGGCTGCGTATTTAATTCAATGTATTTGTATTGCATTTTTATTGCCAAGTAACACAGCAGTGTGAGGGATCCAGCATTCATTTTTTTAGTGCAGCTAATCAAGCTGCACAGATTCGATCCGTGTAATAATTGTACAATTTCGAGCCAGCTTTTAAGCATGCTTTCAAAAGGTATCTCATTTCGTTAATTTTAGGTCTGCTGTCACACTTTTTTCTTTATATCAAGGATGGGCATCGCGTTGGTCGAATAACGTTATTGTAATTGTATTTTATTGGTGCTGTTGTTTGTCCACAGTGAAAGTACTCATTAGGTAACTTGGTACCAGGTGTAACAGCATAAGTGCACCGATGGTTGTTGTGCCTGTAACTATAGTAGTTGCACGATTTAAATAAAACAACTTCACAATTTCATTCTGTATTGTATGTGCTTTATCCTTATAATAGTTATTGCAAGTTTGATGAGAAAGAAAATATGACCTCCTTGCAGCCAACTGTCAGAGATTTTGTGAGAATAGACCAACAACGCTAGAAGCAACATTTCGGAGTCACGGGACAGACACTTTTGGTTCCTTACACACATGATTCTAGAAGCAGCTGAGCAATGCTTCAGAACGTGTGTGTGTGTGTGTGTGTGTGTGTGTGTGTGTGTGCGTGTGTGCGTGCTTTCGTGCGTATGTGCGTGCGTGCGTACGTGCGTGTGTGGGTCAGGAAGTAAGTAGGAGGTGGGAGGTTCGGTGGGAGGTGGGAGACTGGCCTCAGAAATAGATGTGAAGTGGGAGGTTGGCCTAATCGATAGGGGAAGTGGGATTTTGAGGGGAGAGGTAGTAAAACAACTTATGTTACCTATATTAGAAATTATATAAATATCATTACCTCACAGCCAACTGCAGCAGTTGGACCGCGTCGTGGAATGGCTTAGAAATGAGATAGGTGGGCTGAAGTATGGGTGGGTGTTAGTTCCAGCTTGAACCAGTGTGGGGTGGGGTGAAGAGTTTGTGTGCGAAAATGTAGAGGGGACAGGTATTGACCTCCATTTGAGGTTGCGATGGTAGAAGTAGGCTGGCTTTGTGGTGTTGCTATTCCAGACGATCTTCGAAGATGGATTAGCACAAGCGGATTCTAAGCCCAAAAGTCGGAATCTAAGGCCACTATTGTCGTAAAGCCAGTATTGTGAGACACCCTGAATAGACAAGATAATGGCGGCGGCAACATTTTAAACTATATTCGACCCCAGGATGCTTCACATGATAGGGATTCCCATGTTAATTGCGTATTATTGTTGCCAAGTTATACGGTATCGTAATCACGTGTTGTTTGGAGCATAAAACGTCACCCGCCATTAATAAACAGTCAACGCAACCACGCGACCGATGCCTCATAACGACAACCTTACATGTTGTGAGTTCTATGTGCAAGCGATATTGTCGAGGGTGGGGCGTATTGACATATCTAAGTGCAGTGTATAACCGGTATGGGTAACCCTTACCTGTACGCCCGCTTCCTACGCTGTCCGTGCGGATGGCATCTGGTGTTAAGCGAGACTCGGAAAGACCCAGTCTTCTCGAAACAAAGTCGGAACGGTTCCTGGGACCTTCAATATTTTGGCAGCGGCCACACTCTTTTCTTCTTAAATATTTTGGCGCCCTTCTCCCGTGACGTCATTTGGGGCCCGCATTGACGGCTTGAATGAAAACTACTGAAATCATCCAAACAGTGTCGTAACCACAGTGTAAAATTCCTTTACTTTTGAAAGTAGTCTACACTAAAGGTCGGTGAGAGTACCAAGCCTTTTGGTAGTTGCACTAGGCGAAATTCTCATGTAGTTCAAACGCTATGCTATCCAAACAGCGCAGACACTATGCGTCTCGTTCAGTGTTTCTTCGTCAAACCGACGAAATATCGATAATTTCTTTTCAACGAAATATTTAGTGATGTCTTCTTACTTTTGAGAAAACTGTCTCAGTGACGTTGACCCAGATTGGTCCTTGTAGGCAGTCTTCCTTCTTCCATAGACGACAACACAGGACTCCGGTAGCTCGCGGTAGTGTGTTTGTGTGTGTGTGTGTGTGTGTGTGTGTGTGTGTGTGTGTGTGCGTGCGTGCGTGCGTGCGTGCGTGTGTGTGTATGTGTGTGTGTGTTTGTGCGTGCGTGCGTGAGTGCATGCGTGCGTGCATGCGTTCGTGCCTGTGCGTGTACGTGGGTGCGTGCGTGTGGTGTGTGTTTGAAGTCGCCACCTTTGTGTCGGTCAAGGTGCGTCTGCTGGCCGAAAGCATTTTAAAGCGATAAATCCAATTAACGGTGTGTTTGCGTAGGTGACGCATAAGGTGAGAGATTTGAACGGACACAATTCACGAGATGTCTGAAGAACCCAGCGGTAGTGTGTGTGTGGGGGGGGAGGGGGCAGACACAAAGACTGGACTGGTTTCGCACAAACCTCAACTTCCTGAGGGTATAGTCAAAGAAACGTGGTTCTACACCGAATCTAGAGGTGAATTATGCATTACTATTACAGCCGTGCTTGTTTGAGTTGGATAAATACCAGTGGCGTATTTAGGGGATATTGGACCACGCCCCTAGCTTTGGCTGAAATGTTTTGAGTTTTTACCGTATCCTTCCGATGTGACACCACAGGGTACCATGGGTGACTAGGACTATGCAGCGTGGACGTAGCATATGAATAGCAAAATTACGACTTTCCGGGCATGATTCGCTGCCGTCGCCCAATTGTTTGCGGTATTCCCTCAACTCAAGATTGTTCAGCAATTGTGGATAGTACTCAACCGTTGATATGATAGTTTGTTGTTGGCTAACTCCAACCTAATGCCAGATTGCATGTTCGCCATAATTTTTTACTAATGCTATATTGGTATATTTCTTAGCGTGCATCGATCATCATCTCACTGTACAAAAACTACGATGTATCAATACTGAGTCTGATGTTTATGTTACTGTTACTGTCTCTGTCCCTGTTGCTGCTTCTCGTGCTGCTTCGGCACTTGTTTCTGCTGTTGATTCTTCTGTTGCTGTAGCTGGTCCTTCTTTTTTTCCTTATGCTGAAGTTAGTGCATAAGTTACCAGGTACACAAAAACAGGCACTGGACTATAACCCACAAGGAAAGAGAAGACAAGGAAGGCCAAAAATCAACTGGAGACGCTCCACACTACAAGATCTTGATAAAGTGAGGGTCATCTGGCAAGAGGCCAAAGCTATAGCCCAGAAGAGAGTGAGGTGGAGAAACGTGGTTGACGCCCTATGCTCCTGAAGGGGCCAAGAGGATTAAGTAAGTAAGTAAGTAAGTACCAGGTACACTGTCGTCTCGCCGACGCGTCTATAGATGCGACTACGTGTATGTTTCCTACATAGATAATCGTTTATTGTGAAGTACGTATTATGGCATACAGTTTAATCCAACGTTATGAACTTAAGTATTTTGGTCATAAACAAGTCAAGTTGCCTGATGATTGATGATTTCTCGTCAATTATATAAAGGTTGCATAATGTAGATTTGTCACAGCACAGAAGCCTTGTAACATCACCTACATAGACATTACCTGCCAGACAAAGTAGTGGAGTAACTATGTGGCCGTCTGTTAAATGCATCTTAAACATATTGGTTGATCCGCGAATTATCTTGCCAGCCACCAGGGATTCTTCTCCACCGGTATATACGGGCAGTGTATTTAAGCAATAAAAGGTACCATGAATTGCCCTACGTATGCCAGCAGGCCGTCCGGACTCGTCGGTTTGGTGTAAACAGGCTTCAGTTTTGGCTTGGGCTTCATTTCGTTCAGCGTTGCCTCTGATATGATAGTTATATCGGCATCTGATTCTAGTTTGAAGTCAATTAGACCCCTTTGTATTGCCACTGTTTCCGTCCATACAGGTTCAGATTCATCGCATTAAATTGATCCCAAGAAGTACGCCTGCTGTGGCATGCTTGTTTTAGTGACTTCACGGACACTTTTTGTACGACACATGTGAGCAAAGTGACCTTTTATGTGGCATTTGTGACATTCATCTCTTTTGGCTGGGCAGCATTCCTTGCCTGTCGTGTGACTAGGGCCACATTTACCGCACACTTAAGGGATATCTATCGTTCTTTCATGGAACACGTGTCCGCCAAATTCCCCCCTCCTCTGTGAGGTTTATGATTTACATCATTTTGTAATTTGTCACTGACCTGGCTTTTCACAACCTCAATTTGCCTGGCCATCTGTATGGCTATGACAAGGCTCGGTTCTGACTTAATTTGAAGTCTTTATGACAGATCTTTATCTGCTAAGCCTATCACGAATCTGTCACGAATCTGTTCATCTTTGAAACGTTCGTCAAAATCGCAATGTTCCGCTAACTCGTAGAAGCTGCGTATAAACGCTTCCACCCCTTCGCTTGGGCTTTGGACACGTTGATAAGATTTTGCGCGTTCGTGCATTATATTGCGCTTGGGAATTAAATACGCTTCAAACTTCTGTAGCACCGTATCTAAGTCATTGGCGTTTTCCCGATTTTGCCCCTCGTCACAAATGTCATAGACTTGTATATATGTTCAGCTTCACTACCCATGGCATAGATCGGCGAACTTACTTGAACTTACCCGTCTTCCTTATTAATTAGCTTCGTCACTAGTCGGAAACGCGAGAAACGATCACGCAACTCGGTCCACTCATTCGGCCTATCAAATGGGAAGTTGGCCGGCGGATTGAATTTCGACATTGCATCCCTTTCCCGCTGTTTTCTTTCGTGTTCCCAGTCGAGACTTCTTCAGTATGGACTTCGATCCCACTTCTGACACCATTTCATGTTTAATACAACTCAGTGTTTATCTAACTGATGTTTATTAACATGAAATACACTCGGATAATACAGTGCTAATAACAGCGTGGAAACATGTCTGCAACCAACTCACGCAATCGGTTGTTATTCCGTCCATATCTAATGGGGGATACGTAATTATTTAGCTCCAGTTCAATACATTCGACATACCCTTCACGGAAATCGGTGCGCGTCAGGCCGTTCCCTTCGTCGTGCGACACCTTGCCGGTCGAGGCGAACAGGTTGACGTAACTCCTCATGTACCGGCCTTCGGCGAAACTAGGTTGGAGGAACTTGGAGGGTACCTGTCGATCGTTCACGTAGACGGCGAGGAAGTTGATGTCGTTGTGCTTTGCGTGAAAAGGGTTTTTTATCGTATGAACCGGTGTACACGTCGTTGTCGATACAGCACAGCACCAGACGTTTCGGCAGGGTGCCGAGGAACAGGTCGTCGTGCGTGTGTGACATGGCCCCCTGCGGGATTGAGTACACTGGAAGCAACTGGTACTTGGCCGTGCCCTTGTCGAGTGCCTTGATGTACGCCTTATGAACGACCGGACTCAGGGTGGCTTTTCTCGCGAACATGGTGGCGTCGACGATGTGCACGATGTTCGACGACCCGACGATCTGCGACGTACACTTTCCGACCCTGCAACCCTTCGTTCGTATCGTCGAGCGCTTTCATGTGACCGGCGGTGTCTTTGTACCACAGTTGATTCATCAGTTGCGTCTCTTTGGCTTCGGTACTGTAGCTCAACACCATTTAGATGTAGGCACGATGCGGATACGTATTGACCGAGGAGTCACGAGCGTGACGCTCAGGTAGACGTCGAATTGACCGAAAAGGGAATGCATCCAATTATTCACTAAACGCCTTGTTAAAATCGAAAATCATTCAGTTTCCTTTGGTCGGACTTCGCCGGACTGTCCTTTACGAAATATTTTCTGTGCACTGACCCTTCGTGTCACGGTCGCGCATTTTCTACGTTGCCGCCTCCTTTGTTGCTGCGGTCGCACGCCAGGAGTCGACGACAGATTGCTCATCAAGTCCTTACCCGCTTCCATGTCACGTCGTTTGACCACCTGTTTAAAGTTCTGACCGGGCATGACGCCGGCGACGATGTGCATGCCGATCCTCAATGCCCGATTTCCCAAAGCCATGGCTACTCGCTTCAAGAGCGGCATGGCGTTCCGCAGCAGACCTCCGAACAGACTACTCAACCCGAGATTCCACTGTACTCTTGTACCAACCACGTAGGGTCGCATGCGTCCTACCTGTCGTGCTTAATAATAATTGTAGTTAATCTTTAAAAACAGACCGGTCTTCCGACGACAGCGGTAAGAAACTGCGCCAAAGACGCGCGCGCCCACAACGTCAGTATAGACATAGAGCGATTCCAACCCCTGCGTCATATCCACCACGGACTTAGCTTCGAGAATGAATCGACGCGTTGGCATCGGGGTCGCTTGCCGGAATGGCTGAATGGCCAAGACCTAGTAGGACTCCCATCGAACCGAAATACTGGGTCACGAACACGATATGAGATGTCATGTGTAAGGTCACTTTTGAGTGCAGCTCAGTTTCGTCTTACGATTCCTCGCAATACCCGTCAGAGCGTGGTCTATCAAGTCAATCGTAATAACCGATTGCGATCACGCCAACGGAATGAGTACTGGAATCGCATCTGTCCTAGAGAAAGAACCACGTATCGTTTGTTTTGACTTTGCTCCTCATTCCCACTGACAAAACAGACTAATACGTTGCGGCAAGGTAGTGTCTTCGTGTTGTCCGTGTTGTTCACGTAGTTAGACCGGGTGCAAGCGCATCGACGCGTTGCTAGGCAAGGGCAGGCACACAAAATCAGCCATCATTTCGTTTCACGTAGGGTTGGGCAGTAGGTACCAACTACTCAACAGCACCGTCCACATATTAGAGTCGCCATGAAAGGCCTTCAGATTGTAAAGACTGTCCATGGCAACAGTGTACAAGACGATGACCTGGCACATTAACACGATTTCCACCTTGGGACAGATGGTATCAAAGAGGGTCCACCGACTTCCCGCGTCTGTAGCGTCTACTTTTTTTTTGTTGATGATGGTATCGGACAACGCTACATCCTAGCCCGTCATCTTTCGAATGACGCGTCCAACGGCGAGTGACTAGTCTTCGTATCGAAAGAGCGCCTTGGCATCGAACCAGCTGTTGAACGTCTTGGCGTAGCTGTACCATTTCACTAACATGTACGTTCGCTTTCCCATCTTCCGCCGCTGCAGCAACATTTCGACGCAGTACATTTTATCTTTCGGTGCCGATATACAAGCGGATTTTTAGGGATGCGCATCGTGTATTGTGAAGCGCTCTTTGCTCCAATTCGCCATGTACCCGTTTCTTAACCGTCGTCTCGCTTTGCTGATTCTTAAGTTATCCCTGATCCGGAACTTCGGCACACCCTTCCGTCGTTACCGTACATGTCCTGCCACACGTTTTTCCAGATTCACCGCGTTCACCTGCGACGGGGCCATGCCTCTACTTCGATGACAGGTATCGTTGTACAAAGTCATATAGCGCATCGATGTACCGTGCATTGATATTTGCCTTGGCAGAAACGTCATTCCGTCATTGTCTTTTTTTCAGATTTTACACGTCGATAACATGGACATGCCACTGCTGGAGTCGTCTACCTACTACGACGCATCGTCTTTGAATCGGGTTCTCTGCGATTTACGAAGGGTGCGGGCTTCCTGTTCTGACAACCATTGCTTGATGGCTTTGGTCAGTGCGCGTGACACACGTCCAAAAGCGCTGACCCACCGTAACTCCCGATACGTTTCGGATCAAAGTAGACGAAACCCAGTAACTGCAGTTGTTCTACTCGATCCATTCATCCGTCGTGACATTGAGCCCACCTGTGCACCAGACCGAAGACGAACTGAAGTACTTTCTAGCGACTAGCGAGGTAATATGCAATGCGACGCACAGCTGTACTCCCACGACAATCGATCGGGATCCTAGTGGGATGTACAATTCTTTAATATGACTCTCACTAGCCGTTCATAAAGATATTTGCGGTCACGCACAGTGCAGCACACGTCACTTCCACGACGATGGAGCAATATATGACTTCTAGTTCGGACATTCTTAACAGTGGCGTCGTCGTCTTTTGTAGGATTACCAAACGTCGGATGACGGCAACCGACGACAACGACGCCTTTTCGGAGGACTTTTCGACTGTTTCATTCGCCAACGAACGTATGGAGTCCAAATCGGTAAATGGCGACTTCTGTGAGTGTTCGACTGTTCCGTTTCCCCTTGTGTCTTCTAAGATCCACGTTATCTACCTTTTCCATCCGTAAGTTGATACGTTTGAGCTGTTGGGCGAACGTTTGTCATCCGACTGGATCGATCTTTCTCCTTTTTTTAAACGTCGAGATCCACGGTGTTGCATCCGGGTACTAGCGCACCGTGGCGCAGCAATTCACCTCGCTCGGTCCATGACAGTTTTCCGTTGAGACGGTCCGTCAAATGCTTGGCCTTGACTTTATCATTAGATATTGTATATATTAGTTTCGTAGCATATTTATGATCATTCGTTTAGTTTCACTTGTATTACTGAACTTACTTAAAGCATAGTTCTTGAGAATAGTTTTTTGTTTTATACATATACTTGTTTTAAGCGTTTGTATCGTTATATTCTGAGTATAAATGGATATATTTAAAGTAATTTTTAGAATATTTTAATATATTTAATTTGTTGGCAGTTTCGTGATCATTTTCTTACTTTTACTTGTATAGCAAACTATGTTTAAAGTAGTAATATTTTAACATGGTTTCTTTTTAATTTTTAGCATTTATGTAGACCGTTCTACGTCCGAAGAATATGCAAAGTAACCCAAGAAGATAGAAGGAAGATGAAGGAATTGAGAGAAGAGACTGGCATGAAAAAACACCTAAAGATGAAAGTAACCGGAAGCAGAATGAGATGGGCAGGACATGTGTACAAAGAATGTTTGAAGACAGACTGTCAAAAAGAGCTTGGAAAGCAGAAGTTGGTAGCAAAAGAAGAAGAAGAAGACCAAAGCTGGAAAGACTGTGTAAAACGATATCTTGAAAGGGCAGGTACGAACGGCCAAGTGTGGAAGACCATCGCAGAAGACAGAGGGAGATGGAGAGCGTTAACAATGAAAGTGGAAGAAGCTATCAAATGACTTGGACCCCCCGCAAGGGAGCATGGGGAAGAAGAAGATTTATATAGACCATTCTCATTATAGTTATTCTCTTAACAATGTTATGGCTTGTAAAATACTATTATATATGTAAAGCTCCTGAGAGCAATCTCGATTGATCGGGCGCGATATAAGTACGTTTTATACTCTGGATATATATATACTCTGGTTGGGCTCGTCACCTCTCTAATCTGGCTCGACGCGGCTCCCTGCGTACACTTTTTAGCAGAGCTGTTGAACATATTTTTTTTCGAGTCCAACCCACATACAAGTCTAATTCAAGTTTCAAATCTTTGTCCATTGGCGTATTTCTGGTGTGCGTGTGGGGGGGGGGCGGTTTTTCGCAATGGAAGGAACGATTTTTATACTTTTAGGTGATACCGGTAATAATAGTGAACTATCACTTAGCAGTGCAAAAATAGAGATATGTCACCATTTAGTGTAGTATTTGGTGAAGGTGTCTGAACATCATAGCGTATGTTACTTCTGATCTTTCACCGTTTTTAGTCAATGGTGGCTGTACTGGGCGTACGATTAACCTGGCATGTGTTGGTTGGTAAATCCGGGTTTACATGACCCGGTATCATCGCAGTAACGAGCCGATACCGTGGCGACATCATACGAAATAAAACTATCGAAATTATTATTTTTTGGAGAGATGTCGCGTGCGATGTTAAACGGGTTGTACCTTTTCTAATGTCACACGAGAAGAGCAATCCGATAATTTTTGGGGGTGGTTAAGCGACCACCCAACAATTGATCAGAACATACATACGTTTTGTACGGAAGAAACTGGCTCATTTGCTGCGTCTTGTTCCTTACTGCTAAGGCTTATAATTACAGCCCTTTTTATTGGCATTACGAGACGTCACAGCTTATTGTCATACCCTTTTCCTCAACAGAAATTGTCCTCGATATATTCTCTTTTCGAAAATTTTTAATTGTCCAAGTACATAGAAACACTTGCCCAACCGTCGATCTTGTGATTGACAAACTGACACGCGCGCACATCGACTGGCGTTCAATATTCGATTTTGCCCACCCTCCCCCACACCTCCAACGAAAACCGATTTGTCCATACCAACTTACTTCGGTTAAAATTGCAACCACCGTGCATGCGTTGTTGTGTAGGTAAGCGTCAAATATGTTACTCAGTTTCACTCAAATTCATACTAATATCATTCTGTCGACAAACCGGCATCTCAATTGTCAGATCCGTTATATGAATTTATGCCATGCAGTCAGGTTCAATAAACTAACAAACATGACAGCTGCAAATGCAAAACTGTCGGACATTTCGTAACTCCCAAAATGCCAAATAAGTCATGTTTATTTTTTTAAGTACCCTCAGCAGGTTCCGTCAAGCTGTCGTGGCTGCAATTGTACAGACACCCCGTCGTGTTTTTCGTTACATTTTAGGCTTTATGTATACATTGACTCAAAATCAAACCTACCCATTACTCACTGCAACATGCTAGCATGTTTGTGAACTTTTAAGCGTTCTTTTTGTGTGAAAATATCAGACAAACTATTAAATTACTCAATGTTTTCAAACATTAATTGAAGTGAAAATGTAACCACTGAACACTATTAAACGGAATTTTACCCTTGTTGTAATTTGGTAACTTTGTCATGTGATCGGCGAGAGGATGGAAGTCACTCCCATCATTGGCATTGACCACACAGTGTTTACCTTTTTGGATATCTACTATTTTGGGCCTGATCAGATGTAACGACTAAAGTCACTTCTATCGAGGATTTCAAAAAAGACATATTTTGTTTATCGACTGCGGAAGTTACATAAAGTATTCACACACTACATATTTAGACATCAACGAACTAGATTTGTGGCTAAATCAGTTGATTTTTAATGATTCGTAAATTTTTATATATGTAATATTAAGACTAAGCTAAGAAAAGAGCAATTTAAACTACCAATAATGATCGTAATAGTCTTTGTTTCTTTAATTTGAGTGTTGTTAGTACGATACTATTGCTCAGCACGTTTTTATGGAAGAGTTTGTAACATTTTGGGTGTTGGTTTATATTATTTAGAATTGAACCACAAACATTCTAGTAACATTTCACAAAACACATTTCGTAGCTATCTTGAAAACTGTGTTTTTTATGTTTTGATGACGGTTGACAAAAATGGGTATAATAATGAAAAGTAACCACTATAATTGGATAAGTATTGCCTAAGTGGGACAAACCTAATTTGCTTCTCTGGTAATGATATTGAAATGTGTTTATAACATGGTGAAGTTGACATTTATTTTTTCGTAAGTATTCCCAAAATTGGCTTCATTATTTCAAAATTAAAGATTTGTAACAGTGCAATTCTAGCAGTATATTTCTTTCACAAGTTCAGCAGTTTTCAGGCTGTCATCGTTTTAGTGAAAGCAACCCGTGAAATAAAGTACAAACGGTGATCATCTTAAAGGTACTTAATCATTTCGATTATTTTGCTAGTCTCATTTCAAATTAAATTTGCGAAAACAAAACTTACCTAGGATCCACCTCTACATGCTAGCTCGTTTGTGCAACTTCTGTATGTAGTTTTTGTGAAATTAGTTAATGCTTGTTCAATTCTTGTTGACATTTCGTAACTTTGTAATGTGATCGGCGAGAGGATGGAGGTCACGCCCATAGTCAACATTGACCCATACAGCGTTTACCATTTTGAGTATCCACTATTTTGATCCTTACCAGATCTGACGACTAAACTCCATTCTTTCAATGATTTGAACAAAAATATACATTGTTGTTATTGAATCGACAGCGGATGTTACAGAAACTATTCATACATTACAAAATATTTTGACAAAAATGAACCGGATTTGCGAAAGCCTAAATCAGTTGAGGAAGACGTAAACGTAAACCTGTTGTCAAAATATTTTCCCGTATGAATGATATTTCGCAGTGATCATGTGAACTGAAGATATAAAAAAAACCTGTAGGTTTGTATGACTACTAAGCCATATGCTACTGTCAATAGATATTATTGTACGACCTATTGAATGCCAACAATCACCACTAGAGTTATGATTAACTGACATGACGGGTCACCTGCACTCGGTCGCGGCGATCGATGATTAGATCCTTGCTTCGAACCGTCGCCCGACGTATCCACGAACTGGACCACGCCGCATCCTCGGTAGTCATGAATGGTAGTAGTACTTACACTACCACTGGCAGATTAACCTGTTGAAACGTGGATTTGTCAATTTATCCCACATCATATGCGGATGCATGCTGTATCATTTGTACTTTGGCCCACTTCCTGTCTTGGTCGACATTTTTCTGGGAATTAGACGCGCCCGCGCCCGCGCCCGCGCCCGCGCCCGCGCCCGCGCCCTAGCTTCACCCCCACACCTCCAACGAAAACCGATTTGTCCATACCAACTTACTTCAGTTAAAATTGCAATAACCGTGCATGCGTTTTTGTGTAGGTAAGCGTCAGATATGTTACTCAGTGTCACTCACATTCATACTAATATCATGTTGTCGACAAGCCGGCATCGATCGATATTTGGGTTAGTTGTAACGGCAATGTTTCGCTCGCATCTCAATTGTCAGATCCATTATATGAATGTATGCCTTGCAGTCAGGTCCGATAAACTAACAAACATGGCAGCTGCAAACGTAAAGCTGTCGGACATTTCGTGACTCCCAAAATGCCAAAAAGTCACGTTATTGTTTGTCAAGTACCTTCAGCAGGTTCCGTCAAGCTGTCGTGGCTGCAAATGTATAGCAACCAGACACCTCGTCGTGTTTTTCGTTACATTTTGGGCCTTATGTATACATTGACTCAAAATCAAACCTTCCCATTACACACTGCAACATGCTAGCATGTTTGTGAACTTTTATACGTTGTTTTTGTGTGAAGTTATCAGAAAAACTATTAAACGGATTTGCAAGAGGCTAAATCATTTGAGGAAGCAACGTAAATATGTTGCCAACATATTTTCCCGTATAAATGATATTTTGCTTTACTCATTATGTATTGGGTTACCATACATTCATTATGGTTTGTTTATAAATGTTTGTGTGATTAGCCCACTATGTAATGTATCAGCGGTAGGTTTATTCATTATATATGTGTATATGTGTACAGCACCCTTACTCATTAGGTGTTGCGTTACCATAAATCGCATTGATTTGTTACCATTGTTAGGAGATTAGCCCACTTTTTCGTGTATAATATTTTACTGGGGGGATCGAGTACCCCAGCCTTTCTGTTTGTACATGTATGTGTATGGCTAATCAATTTGGTAATTACGCCCCTACTATGGCACTTGTAACCAATTGTGATTGTCACTCTATGTATATGATTGTCACCCCAATGTAGGGGCTCTTCGGTATTCCATGCCTATGCTTACTGTATTAAATAAATGGATAGCAATTTTCTCACTCATACATGTTTTCAGTTATTACTGATATATACAGAAACTAGCTGAGGTTCCACACCAGTTTATGATATCATTGAGAACGGGCAGTCATATTAAGTAGGGATATTAAAATCAATGACATAAGACGCAGACATGCGAAATGATATTTCGAAGTGACAATGTGAGCTGAAACTATAAAAAACACCTGGTGCACCGCTTTTGTGACTATTAAGCCATATGCTACTGCAAATAGATATTATTGTGCGACATATTGAATGGCAACAATCACTTGAGTTCTGATTAACAGACATGACGAGTCACCTGCACTCGGTCGCGGCGATCGATTACCCTGCTGAAACGTGGATTTGTCAGTTTATTCCACGCCATGTGCGGAATCGCGCTGAATCATTTGTATTTCGTCTCACTTTCTGGCTTGACCGACATGTTTCTGGGAACTAGACGCGTCCGCGCCCGAGCCCAAGCTTCAAAGAGCATTCATCACTACCAATTAAAGATAAGTTCCAATATACGAGCCCTGCGATCGTTGGGTCGGCCGCCGTTATTTCATCAACAGTAGAGTCCACGTTTCAGCCGGGTTATTAGCCTCGATTATCCAGGCTGCGTGCTGTGACGCCACAGTTTGTCGCACACGTCATCGCCAGGATGCAATATGTACTTTTCATTGTGAACGAAATTAGCAAAGTACCCAGATTCTGTTCGCATGCATAATTAGCAAATTACGATGTCATACAGGAATTTGGCTACTTTATAAAAAGTTCGCTTTTATCAGTTGATGCGATTTAATTTGAATTAACTTTAAACTTTAATTTCATCGACAAAACTGTCAGTTTGAAAAGTTAAATCAGGCGCACATAAAACGTGTTGTGTAGAATCTCGATATTGACGCTGATAATTACAAAACTATATGCTATTGCCAATATGTAGTAGTGTGGTTGGGCGAAGCAACAATAGCTAATAATTGTAATTGTCGAATAGCCACTGCGTAACACTGTAACACTAAAACGACGAATCTATTGTGTTAATTTTCCTACGGGCATATTCTAAATTATAACTCATCGGCAAGACGGCGATGTATCCGTCGTGAAAGAGGCTAAAATTGCAAAAAAATAATTATATTAAACTGCTCGACGTTTCCGTTGCCGAGTTTGAGTCACTTACAGCAAATTAACTTATTAGTGTGACATTGCCAGAGGTGCCAAGTCTGCAATTTTAACGATAGAACTACCGCCCTTTTTATGAAAGTTTTACACAATGTACCGATCTACCGCTTCCGAGCCAAGATCTACCGCCATACCGCAAAGCTAGAATAAAATATACCAGATATGTGAACATATAAGAATATCACGTCAGTGGTTTACTAGGAAAACCTTGTTGAACACGCAGCATCTTAATGTCATGGGTCGCGCCATACTGTTAATAATAACATACGTCAAGAGTGTTATAGTCTAGCAAAATTCGCTCGCCAAATGCAAATATATATATATATATATATATATATATATATATATATATATATATATATATATATATATATATATATATATATATATATATATATATATATGCCAATAGGATATGGCCATGCGGTGTACGTCCAAACTCAACTTATGTACATATTTTGACCTTTGTTTACTAAAATAGTCCACTTTCTGACAAAATATCACGTGTGTTTGAGACTACGTAAGTTAAGTGTATGCCGGTCTCACTTAATACTTCACACGTAGTCATCATCGCCTGTCTTGTGGAAATATATTGTGCAATGAATAACAACACAATGATTTTTTACATATTCTGAATTGATTTCACACCAACAAAAACGAGTGACTCAAAGATATCCCCGTGCGATCTATTACGCATTACAATTTCCATTTCGGTCGCTGATCCAATGAGCGTCCGCCAATGATTCCACACATGTATATAATGTGTAGCAGTTTATCATTCACTCGGGATGTATCGTCGTTTGGATATCGCTAACTTAGTTGTACCTTCTTATAAAGCATTTCACGCCATTACGGGTCATCGCATTAAACGTGACGATCACAATGTTACATGTTGTCTAATAGACAATTCTACAAAGGCAAAAATACCACAAAATCCCCTTCGTGTCTGGACTACTTACGCCCATGCACAATCTAGCAAACGTACACATGGGGTGTGTCATGGGCCTCAACGTCACTTCTCTCAACAGTTTTTGGGGACAACTACTCAGAGAGTAACAGTAAAACCACAAAGCGTGACATGAAACATTGCATAGACAATTCTACAAAGGCAAATTTGGTTCAACAGCAAAATGTGTACCAACTGACCAAAATTTTAATATGTTATCATTCGATCAGACATTAATCGTCCTTTTAACGTATTTCATGCCATATCAGGTCATCGCAATAAACCGTAACGACCACAATATGACATGCTATCCAACGATCAGAAAATACAACAAAATCCCCATCGTGCCTGGACTACATACGCCCGTGCATTATCTAGCAAATGTATTCGTGGGCGTGGCAACGTCACCTGTTCCACAGTTTTTTAGGGCAACCTCCCACATCCGACCATCTGATAATGCACCTTCCGTCAACACCACCTCCCACGCAGTGGTGTATATAGGATGTCCCAATGCGTGAGACCAAGGGGGATGCCACACACCCATGTTACCGTGTAGCGATGCAACGAAAAAATACGGACGGGGATAATTAAACCAAATTAGTATTAAATAACAAACCTAATGTTTGTGCAAATATTAAAATTGTGTATGTATCCGTTATTTTATTTCAAGTGCCCAATCTCCGCGATGTCTTATGCGGAGATTTAAATAGAAACATGATAACATTCGTTTTTGTATGGAAATATGTTATGTCTCTCAAGTGCACAAATACTGTGTGTGAGTCGTAAACGCTATCATTATATCAATCGCTTAAAATCATAATGCTCACGCAACAAAGTTTGTATGCCTGTTCTTTTTTTCAACATACAGTCAATCACTGTATGTTTATGTCACACAACTTCCAGCCTTCGTGCTTACTCGGGATCTCAATGACGACATACTTAGATTTGTTCTCCGAGTACTGACAAGCTGCGATGCATGCGGTCAGACCGCCAGTTTCGGCGACACCGCTCAGCGCACAGATGTGATAGTTTCCAGACACTAGTCCGCAGTCAGACAACTTTGTGTGTCTGGTCATTACCTTGAGGTGTGAGTGGGAGCAGACAAGACGATGGCCCGTGATTCTGACTGTGAACGACGCGTGGATGTTGGCAGGCACACGTGTCTTTATGACCAGTCCAGTCCTCCAGCAAGCATTCTTTGGCTGAGGAACCCACTGACTCGTCGATGGCGAGAATGTGTACATCTCGGTTTCCTCCAGGATCAGACAGGTGTTGTTGTTTGTGTCAATGAGACTCATCGCCATTTCCACCGTAGCAGGTGGGTCCAGTTCGGGATGTTCCAACCCTATGACAATCAGTGAACGTTACAAATGAGACGAGCATATCTTCACACATTTTTGTAGATAGAACGTATTCCGCTGAAGCCAAACCTTTGGACAAACATATAAAAAAACCATGCTATTTTAACGTAATTCATATGTATGTAGCAATATATGTCGGCTCAATTCCAATCATGCTCATTTTCGACTCGACGTATTTCGACATATGTTGTTATAGCGAAAGTAAACCCGAGCAGTGCTTGAATACCCAGCGGGCACTCACCATCATTTCGTTGCGGACCAGTTTCACAGGTGGTGCCCTCGTATCCATTGTCACAAGTGCAAATGTACTTGTTGACTGCGTCAATGCACGTTCCCCCGTTTCGACACGGGTTGCTGTCACATTCGTTCGTATCTGTTAACAGTGTTAAATGTTAACAGTGTATAATATGATACATTATGTATCATTATGTGAACACATTTGTACGTACACATGCCCACAGTTATATCATTTTATGAAATGTGCCGTCATGCGTAGCAAGATTTTATTGGAATTAGTAAAACATGTAGAAATATAATAATGATTTGTATTATATTATGTAGCATGACACTTCTAGAAATGGGCATTCAATAAAAATGAAAAACAAACAATATTGTGAATTAGAAGGAAAGAGGAGACAATGGTAAACTCAATGGAACTTTGACAATTGCTAATGGGAAATCATATGAAGAAAATTTTAATAAATGTTGTGAACTTTTCCCACAAAAAATATTATGGTGGACACATTTTCATAATGTTGAATTACTTATACCGTTTCGTTAACAAAACGTTTACGACTATATATATATATATATATATATATATATATATATATATATATATATATATATATATATATATATATATATATATATATATATATATATATATATATATATATATATATATATATATATATATATATATATACATATATATATATATATATACATATATATATATATATATATATATATATATATATATATATATATATATATATATATATATATATATATATATATATATATATATATATATATATATATATATATACAGTAAATAGACCATTGAAGTTAATTATTAATTATTAAATTAATTATTATAATGACAAAATCGAACATTGCGTAAATTTTTTTGTCAGACGATTCGTTTGACTCTGGAATATGCGCACTGGTAATTAAAAACAACGAATGAATGCACCATTGAAGAATAATAAATCGGTAACGCCTACATTTACATATAAGTTTCACCTGATTATATATATATATATATATATATATATATATATATATATATATATATATATATATATATATATACTTTTAATTCAGGTAGCTTTCTTACTAAATACGTGCTACAACCAACCAGGGAGATGATGTATTATATTTAGTTTTGTCTTCACAACATGAATTAGTGGACACTGTAAAAAATACATCAGCCATTGCGTAGCAGTAATCGTAAACAAATACATTTTGATATCAAAGTAAAATCAGAAAGTACAAATAAAAATACAGGAAAACGTCAATATATATATATATATATATATATATATATATATATATATATATATATATATATATATATATATATATATATATATATATATATATATATACTTAGAGTCAAACGAATAGTTTGACAAAAAACAAATTACATAATGTTCGATTTAGTCATTATAATAATTAATTTAATAATTCATAATTAACTTCTATGGCGCCAATTTACGCAGGAACCTGCGCTCACAAACGCAACAAAACATAATCATTAAGCGTAATCGTGAAGAGGAACGTAAAAAGTAATTATCAGAACGAAGGATAACGGAAGATTTATGGTAGACATGTCATTTTTGTATGTATTTTAGCGCTGAAAACTGAGCATCTGACTGACCAGTTTCACATTTGGTGCCTTCGTATCCATTGTCACAAGTGCAAATGTACTTGTTGACTGCGTCAGTGCAAGTTCCCCCATTTCGACAAGGGTTGCTGCGACATTCGTTCTCATCTAAAAAAAAACATAATGCTAACAGTGTACACTACAATACATTATTTTTTTGTACGTGAACACATAAGTACATGTACACATGGACAATTATATAATTTTATAAAGTATGCCGTCTGGCATAGGGATATTTTATTGGAATTAATAAAATATGTGGAAATATAATAATGATTTGTATTATATTATGTAGCGAGACACTTTTACGAAAGGCATTAAACAAAAGTGAAAAGTAATAAGTATTATGAATTAGAAGGAAAGAGGAGACATAAGAAAAATATCTAACTTTACAAATGGTTAATAGGAAATCATATAAAGAACATTTTAAGAAAGGTTGTGAAATGTTCCCAGAAAAAATTATGGTGGACACATTTTCATAATGTTGAGTTATTTATTCCGTGTCGTGTAAATATGGAAAGGAATGTCACCAAAATGTTTACGACTATATATGTCAACAGTGGCAATTTAAATGTGTTGTCATATATATATATATAACCTTATCAAAGTCTAACTTACGTAGGCCTACTAAGCTTCCAACTGGACAAATCAGGTGACATTTATATTAAAGCTTAGGCTTTTCCGAATTAGTATTCTCCAATGATGCATTTATTCGTTGTTTTTAATTATCAGTGCGCACATTCCAGAGTTAGACGAAACGTTTGACAAAAACAATTTACATAATGTTCGATTTAGTCTTTATAATAATTAATTTAATAATTAATAGTCTTTACAATAGTTAATTTAATAATTCATAATTAACTTCTATGACGCCTATTTATTCAAGAACCTGAGCTCAGAGGCGCAACAAAACATAATCATTAAGCGTAATCGTGAAGAGGAACGTAAAAGGTCGATCAGAACGAAGGACGAATCGCTTGACAAAAAGCAAATTACAGTTGCCTGGACGTAAGGAGACAGGACGGAATGAGACATGACGAGAGGAGACTGGACGTAAGGAGATGGGGCGGAAGACGATGAGAGGGAAGGAGACGGGATCGAAGGAGACGGAAGGGAAAGAAACGGGAGGGAATGAGACGGGAGTGGAGGAGACGAGAGAGAAGGACACGGGAGCGAAGACATCCGGAGCGCAATATAGCCAAGAGACGGGAGGGAAAGATGACACGTTGATGTGCGAGAAGGAGATGGACAGCATGCTGTCTGGTGACACGACTGCAGGACAGAATGCGACGGAAGTGATCCGATGTAAAAGCTACTATGAGATAGCAATAGAGGGGGTGACGAGGAGAGGGTGTGTTTGTGGGTGATTCGATAATCAGGAAGATTGATAGAGCACTGGGCAAAAATAGAGGCTATCACTAAGAGGTTGGACAAAATTGTGGGTCCTGGCAAGGGATGTTCTACTTTAGTATACGTAAGGATAAACAACGCAGATAGGGAGGGTACAACTGCCATAGTTAGGGAATAGAGGCAGTTTGTTAGAAAAGCTAAGCAGACAAGGGTTGAGCAACTAATTCTATCGGGAATTCTACCGGTAATGGAAAGCATAGGACATGGATATCGAAATTGCCGGAGGATGGTTATTTCAGTAACTTTGTAGGGAAGTTAGATTTATGGATGTGTGGGAATGTTTTGCTTGGAGGGCTGATATATACATGAAGGATGGGCTTCATCTTAGTAGAAGGGGTGCAGCAGTGTTTGCTGATGAACTATCAGCAGCAGTAGAAAGTGGCATGGGAAGGATACAAAATATTTTTGGTAGCACACATTACCTAAATTAGAAGCGCAGGGGGTTACTTAGTGGTGCCTCAAAAAGGACAAGAGGCCACTAATACATATAAACCAGTACAAAAATGTCCGGAAAACATTTTGTAAGCAGGACATAAATAAGTGTGTTTAAATAAAAGGAGCACAGTAAATAAGAAAAAAGAATTAAACATTATGGTATAGGATATTAACCCTCACATAATTGGCATAACCGGATCATTGGCCAACAAAAACGTATCAGATGAAGACTTAGGACCGCCAGGATACCTAATGTTTGGAGAGATTGAATAGGAAGAAGGGGAGAGTAGATTGATATATTAAAAATATATTCAGGCTTAAGAAATAAAATTACAAAGGGAAGTAAATTGTGATGAAGTTGTTTGGTGCCATATAGGTACAAGAAATTCAACATTAACTATTGAATTAGTTTACTGAAATCCAAACAGAAACGAAGAGGATAACAGAAAATACAAAACGCTATAAGGGAAGTGAGCAAAGGGGAATGCATCATAATGGGAGATTTTCTATTTTTTTTACTAAATACGTGCTAGAACCAACCAGGGGAAATGATGTGTTAGATTTAGTTTTGTCATAAATATATGACAAAATACTTAGCAAGTCTTGGTTGGAATAACATGCTGAGGAATAAATCCGCAATTGAATGTTGGACCATTCTAAAATATGAAACTGAGATAAAGAAGTGTTTAGTGTTTAGAAAACATAAAGATGATGGTGATAAATAACATAAACACAATGATCTAGACAGATTAGTGAAATGGTCTCAGAAATATTATTCAATTTTTTAAAACGTAAATGCTTACATGCAGGACACGGGATCTTGGATGTAAACTATACAATGGGAGATACTGTTCTGGGTAGAGTCACATGCATTAAATTATTACCACATGACAAAATGACAATATTTAGAACATAGAAACAGTGATTAAAAACAAATATTTAGTGCTGAAATAAAAAATCACAGTATCATATTTTTTACAATTTAAGTCGGCATCATAGTTACAATGCTTTATTAGCAACAATTCAGGAATGGTATTTGCATAGTCATAGCATGTAATATTGACATGACACTATCGACACTATGTTTCCTCTTAATAATCACTCAGAGGCATATAAATAGTTCATCGTGGTTACGTTACATTTGGACATAATGTGTTTTACATTCTGGCCCATAGTCGACCTATGGGCAAATGTTATTATATTAACTATGGAATTAACAAATGTTTAAACCAACAGCACTATTGTTCTGTAAAACGTTTTTTTCTCACATGTGGGAACTTCCTAGAATTTTCCTATAGTCTGACAACATAGTCCCACTTTTGGTAAATTTATTTTGTATTTTTCTGTATTCGTTGAAAAATTTAAACATACATTATTGTAAGCATAGTGAGTTTACTTGCATTTATTTGTGTAGGACAATTAAAAAAAGGAAACACTGACATATACGGGCTAGTGACGTAGCCTTTAACAGTGTCTCGAAAACTACGTACTGAAAAAGGGACATATTACTGGAAAATAAAAAGGGCCACATAAAATATTAAAACTGCCTCCGCGTTTTGATATTTCCCTAATTTAACAAGATACGAAAATGAATGGAAATTATCGCTGTCATAGTATTGATTTTTGTACAGGATTTCAGGCTTGGTTGGGATTGTATAAGCTTCTAAAGGTAGGCTGTGTCTGAAGGCAGAGCTTCCTGGGAGTATGCCAACTCAGTTAATAACAGCATGATTTCATTTGAAAATTATATATATATATATATATATATATATATATATAATATATATATATATATATATATATATATATATATATATATATATATATATATATATATATATATATATATATATATATATATATATATATATATATATATATATATATATATATATATATACATATATATATACATATATACATACATACATATATACATACATATATATATATATATATATATATATATATATATATATATATATATATATATATATATATATATAT
This sequence comes from Lamellibrachia satsuma, assembly GCA_033239005.1. Classification (NCBI taxonomy): domain Eukaryota; kingdom Metazoa; phylum Annelida; class Polychaeta; order Sabellida; family Siboglinidae; genus Lamellibrachia; species Lamellibrachia satsuma. The sequence continues at coordinate 184,330 of BSQZ01000132.1, forward strand.
ATATATATATATATATATACATATACATATATAGATATATACACACAAACACACACACACACACACACACCAATACAAAATTGAACACAAGTCTTACGTCTTTTCCCCATAAGTAATTTAAGAATCTGGTTGAATCAGGTTTTTGCATTTCAATGTTTCCCTCAGTCGTTTCTGTTTTTGTGAAAAAAAATTTTTTAGACATAACTGTACACGTTTCTGCAGTTTAGCAAAACAGCGAGTTTTAAAGACAAGTTTGACAATATGGCAAGTGCTCGTGGATCAGGCCCATTACAACAGAGACAATCGAGACACTCTTCGCAAGCTTCTTGACGGTTCACTCTGTACCGTCTCGTTAGCTCCATTTCAAACATTTATATCGATAGCGAGATTTGCGGTTTCGAGAACTAATTCCATTCGTCAATCTCTCGGGATATCTAGTGTCAGAATTGCAAGCCTCCCATGCACAGAACTTCACTATCTTCAACTCTGTCCCTGCGCATCTCTGTAATCTGTAAACATGGTTGCTAATTCGAAGCTTGACGAAAGTCAACATAAACAGAGACCAGGGCGCACGCTCATTGATCATAATCAGGATTTGACGTCAGATTGGATCCGATAATTACGCACGCACGCACGCACGCACGCAAGCACGCACGGATAGACGAATGCACACACACACAAACACACACATAATTGACAGATCCAGTGTCTGACGTCACAATCATGACGTGGTTGTTATAACATCGGACTCTCAATCGAGATAACCCGATTTCGTATCCTCTTGCTGTCGTTTCGATACGTGGGCAACTTCGTTAGACATTCTGCCTTGATTCAGTTCATCCAGCTGAATAAATGAGTACCTGACTATAGACAGTGGTGGATATGTGAAGGAATGGTCTTCGCGCAGTAATTTCAGCATGGTTGTATATGCTTCCAAGAGCAGTCGAATTGGTGTTGGAATGCGCAGGTCTGCCAGGGGGTGAAGTGTAACGCGCTTTGAGCAGTCCCAAGGATTGGATACCGCACTACATAAGAACGTACCTTGTTTATCATGAGCGTGAACTCCGTCAACCTTCAATTTAGCAACCATGTTTCCACATACTGTAGCACATTACTAGGGCGCACATACCAAATCACACTTTTCCATATAATTTTCTACCTCAAGCAACTTTGTGTTTTGTGTTTGTCGCAAAGACAAATGTTTGGGCCATAGCTACAACGATAAATACGATGGAATGTCTAACAGCGGAGGTCATGTATGTTAGCTTGACGGACCTAGTTTCTAAGCAAACAGTCACCTGATGGATCTGTCGAAATCAAACGTACCTATTATTTTTTTGCAACATGCTAGCTTGTTTGTGCAATTTTATACATAGTTTTTGTGTGAAATTATCAGGCAAGTTATTAAATTGCTTAATATTTTGTGAAACATTATTTGAAGTAAAAATGGTAACACTGAACGAATTTTACCCTTGGTGTAATTTTGTAACTTTGTTATTTGATCGGCGAGGGAATGGAAGTCACTCCCATCATCGGCATTGACCCACACAGTGTTCACCATTTTGGATATCCACTGTTTTGAGCCTTATCAGATGTAACGACTAAAGCCAATTTTTTCGATGATTTCAATAAAGGTATTTTTTATCGACTGCGGGTACTACTTAAAGTATTCACACACTACATATTTGGACATCAACGAACTTGATGTGAAGCTAAATCAGTTGATTTGTTATGTTTCATCAACTTTAATATATGTAATATTAAGACTAAACAAAGAAAAGAACATATTAAACTACCAATAAAAAAATCATAATTGTCTATGTTTCTTTCATTTGCATTTTTTTAGTACAACATTATTGCTCAGCATATTTTTGTGAAAGAGTTTGAAGTATTTCTGGTGTTGGTTTTATAATATTTAGATTTGAAACAAAACACATATTTTTTGTAGCTATCTTAAAAAATTAAGGTTTTATGTTTTCATGAACGCTAACAAAAATGGGCACAATAAGGAACCACCAGAATTGGATAAGTATTGTTTTAGTAGAACAAAACTAACTTGCTTCTCTGGGTTGATAATACTGGTATTGGAGTGTGTTTATAACATTCTGAAGTAGAAATTTATTTTTACATAGGTATTCCCAAAATTGGCTTCATTATTTTAAAATTAAATAATTGTAACAGTGCAGCATATTTCATTAACAAATTCAGCGGTTTTCAGGCTATCATAATTTTAGTGAAAGCAACCCGTGACAGTACAAACGTTGATAATCTTTACGTAAACCTGTTGTCAAAACAGTTTCCCGTATGAATGATATTTCGCACTGATCATGTGAGCTGAACCTATATAAACCTGGATGCACGGCTGTTTGTATTATTAAGCCATATGCTACTGCAAATAGATATCATTGTGCGACATATTGAATGGCAACAATCACCACTTGAGTTCTGACTAACTGACATGACGGGTCGCCTGCACTCGGTCGCGGCGATCGATTAACCTGCTGAAACGTGGATCTGTCAGTTTATTCCACGCCATGTGCGGAATCGCGATGAACCATTTGTATTTCGTCTCACTTTCTGGCCCGACGTATCCAGGAATTGGGCCATGGTGCATTTTCGCTAGTCAGGAGTGGCAGTAGTACTACACTACCTCTGGCAGATTAACCTGTTGAAATGTGGATTTGTCAGTTTGTCGCACGTCATGTGCACGCTGTATCATTTGTACTTTGGCCCACTTCCTGTCTTGGTCGACGTGTTTCTTCAAAGAGCGTTCCCACGAAATACTCATCGATACCCGTCCGACCAGTGACGCCGGGTCTACTACCAATTACAGTTAAGTTCCAATATGCGAGCCCTGCATTCGTTGCGGCGGCCGCTATTGGTTAACTCAGCAACAGTAAGTGTCACGTTTCAACAGCGTTAATAGCCTCGATCAGCCACCGTTTGTCGCACACATCATCGCCTGGATGCAATGTGTACTTTTCATTGTGACGGAAATTAGGAATGTACCCAGATTCTGTTCGAATACATAATTAGCTAATTACGATGTCATCCAGGCATTTTGCTAATTCATAAAAAAGTTCATTTTTTCAGTTTATACGATTCAATTCGAATTAATTTTAAACTTTTATTTAACTGACAAAACTATCAGACTGAAAAGTTAAATCAGGCGCACACAAACATTTTTAATGTATCCTCTCGATAATGACGCTGATAATTTCTAAGCCATGTGCTACTGCCAATAGATATTATTGTGGTTGGGCGAACCAGAAATATATAATAAATGTTGGTCGAACAGTCACTGCGTAAAAAAGTAACACTGAAATTACGAATCTATCGTGTGAATTATTCTCAATTATAACGCATCGGCGAGACGGCAATGTATCCGTCGTGAAAGCGAATACAAATGCTAAGATCGCTATATTAAGCTGTTCGACGTTTCCTTTGCCAAGTTTGAGACACTTACAGCATACAACAAATGAATTCGTCAGCGTTACCTTGCCAGAGGTGCCAAGTCAGTATAACTACCGCCCTTTTTATGAACTATGAATCTACCGATCTACGGCTTCCGAGCGAAGCTCTACTGCCACGCCACATTTTCCAACTTAGAAAGTTAAATACACATGTTTCAAATCAAATAAACCAAATATATGCCAGGAGAGAAAACCCCTTCAACAATCTCCCCTTGTGACGGCGGCGCGAGGCCCGCGACGCCAGATCTTCATCTACCCCAATCACATCATGAAAAGCGGTACAGCTACCGCTTTTTGTGCAATATTACTTGGCACACCTGCTTTGCTAACCTATGACACCTCGTGATGTTGAAAGTGTATGTGTCACGTGTCAGCTTAACACTCAACTTAACTTCTAATTTAATATATCGAATATTGAAGCAAGCCTACCGTTTCTTGCGCTCGGCTAACAGCAAAACCCCACCAAGAACAACACGAAAAGCCTAATTGCGGAGTCACGTGACATACACTTTTTGTATGTTACACTCAGGATTCCAGAAGCAGCTGAGCTGATTTCCAACTGACACCTAGGAGTTTGATACAGCGAAAAGTCAAACATAAATTGACATATGTGAATTATTTAGGATGTGGCAGCTAGGACGGCGACAAACATTGTTATAGCAAACACAATAGATCGTGCTTCACGTGAAGCTGTCGTAGCAATACACAGTCCATTGATGTCTATTACATCCGTTCAACGGACACATTCACGCATGAACGCACGCATGTACGCGCGCATGCATACACACATGTCATGCATGTCATCAATGAACAAAGTATGTTCGTTGTTTTCGCAATTTTTAGCACACATACACACGCACAAACGCGAACGCGCGCGCGCGCCCACACACACACACACACACACACACGAGCGCGTATTTTTGTAATAGGTGTTATTGATTCAAGCGGCGTTCGTGCGTGCGTGCGTGCGAGCGTGCATGAATCAGGAAGGGAGGTGGGAGGTTCGGTGGAATTCTAGCCTCATAAATATGTGTGAAGTGGGAGGTTGGCCTAAGAAATAGGTGTGAAGTGGGAGGTTGCCATAAACGATAGGGGAGGTGGGATTTTGAGGTGAGAGGTAGCAAAACAACTTATGTAAATTATATTAGACATTATATAAATATAATTACCACACAGTCAACAGCATCAGTTGGACCGTGCCGTGGAATGGGCTGAAATATGGGTGGGTGTAAATTCCAGCTTGAACCGGTGTGGGGTGGAGTGAAGAGTTTGTGTGCGAAAATGTATTGGGAACAGGTATTGACCTCAATTTGAGGTTGGGGTTAGGAGGAGGCTGACGTTGTGGTGTTGCTGTTTTCTTCCAATTATCTGGATCAGTGGCGTATCTAGGATCTCGCAAAGGGAAGTTAAAGGAGACAAACCTAGTCACGTAGCGGCAAGACGGAATTGTATGCGAAAAAATTTCCCCCAAAATTTGCCATGGGGGGACATGGCCCAATGCCCCCCGCCCCTAAATATGCCACTGATCTGGATTATGCCAGCAATGTTCAGCAGAGAGTAGATGAAAGTTTATAAATCACTCTCTAGCACAGTTGATTGAAAAGTATAAAAATTAGTTTAGGCTGAATTATCTTCGTTTTTCAGACTTTTGAAGCGAACCTCTATACAGTTAAAAATACCCAGGGAATCCTAACGTCCATGTAGTGTGTGGGATTTTGCATTTTATTATTTATCACAACATAAAACAGAACTAGAGGACATGAGGTAAAATTAGTAAAGGATCAATGTAGATTGGACATCAGGAAGCACTCGTTCTCACAGAGGACAATAAAAACAAGGTTGACACATATATCAGGAGGGCGGGTTATAAGTAGATGAACATTGTTGGACTCTCGATAAGCCAATGGCTTCCTTGTCCATTTGCCATCTGGGCCTTTGGCTTGGATGGCAAATCTTGTTAAATCTTGTTAAATAATGCAACTGTGACGTTGGGAGAGTAATTATTGTCCAACAGCGCGTGCTTCGTTTGGATCGATCACACAACCGTTTAGTGTCGGCACAAACAGCTTTTTATTAGATCGATAAACCAGCCGTTTAGCAACGTCAACTGTGTTTTGCTCTACGGCGGATCTACCACTGAAGGTATGCGTCACCATATAGAAAATGATGTCCAACATTCAGGCCATTGTTGGACACACGCATGATGACACGATGACATGATGACAAGATCGAACTGTAGAGTTCGTCGGGGTTTTGATATAATATGGTATTATAAATACACTGTACTAAATAGACCGACTTCGTGCCATAACAATTTGATACTATTAAGCGGCCGTTGTGCAAGTGTTAGTGGAAAATACAAAAAAGCAGCTTGACTGAGAGTCCTGATTGCTGAGGATAACATGAACACTGAAGGAGGCAATGAATGCTATAATATACGAATTGTCCAAATATCATTGTACAGCGACTCATGACAATTATATGGGTGTGGCTTTATATAAGACATGTATTATTATTATTTTTACTATTATGGAAAGAGTATTATTAATATTAGTATTATTATTACTATTAGCAGCAGCGGCACCAGCAGCAGTAGTAAAATACGAAATAATATGATATACATATTATATCAATATTCATTGAATACTTCTTCATATCGTACATTTAGTCCGCCTAATGGAGAAACGTTAAAAATTTGTTGTGGGAGTTCAATAACACAGCATGATGTGATACAAAAAGTTAAATACGACTTCAAGACGTTCTTCGAAGATGGATTAACGCAAGCGGATTCTATGCCCCAAAATCCGACTCTAGAGCCACTACTTTGATGTAGTCAGTATTGTAAGAAACCATGGATAGACTGCATGATGGCGGCAGCATTTTTGTCCTGCAATCGACCCCAAAACACTACGTGACAGGGATTCCCAACTAATGACGTATTATTGTTGCCTAGTTATTACAGATTATAACGACATGACGTATGGAGCGTAACAAGTCACCCGTCATTGACAGTCTGCGCTACCACGCGGCCGATGCCGCGTAACGACGACCTTACACACATTGTGTGAGTTCTATGCGCAAGCGATATTGTCGGGGGGGGGGAGGGGGTTATTATTATATTTAAGTACAGTGTATAACTAGTATGTGTGGTTCAAACGCTGTCCGTACGGATTGCATCTGGTGTTATGCTTGACTCGGAAAGAGCTAGTATCTTCAGTACAAAGTCGGGCGTCGCAATTGTGAACGGATCCTGCCACCTCGCTTAAATAATCTGGCAGCGGCCCCCGCGGATGCGTGTGGTGTCACATAATCCAATTTGTCAGCCTTCGCAACTTCGATGTTGTTTGTCACTGATTGTGTCTGTCGCCGCAAGCCGATGTTTCTTCTGTGCTGAAAAGCCCTTCTACATTCCGATACAGCATACCCTGCTTCAGCCATATTTGACGACCGGTTACGCAACGTATGGTCATCATTGCTGTTGGGTGTGGATGCATTCATGGTTACCGCTGACTTTAGAGGAAACTGTCTCTGTGACGTTGGCCCCGATTGGTCTGTGTTGGCAATCTTCCCTCTTCCACAGCCGACGAAACACGAATTCTGGTTGTGGATAGTCACTCCGGTAACTCGCGGCATTGAGATCGCTACCTTTCTGTCGGTCAAGGTTCGTCTGCTGACCGAAGGCACGTTAAAGCCATATGACCGTTTCGCGGTGTGTTTGCGTAGGTGACGCATCAGATGCACAGCGAGTGGCAATATTTTGCCTGTAGTCCGAAGCTTATCATTATATCGAGAGTATGTCGGCAAGCAGCGTGTGATATCGAGGCGCCACGAACTGTCGCGGTATGTTTGCTGTCCCTTAATCCCGCCATACATATGTAAGCTCGCTAAACGGGTTCTTTATAATAGGTAAGTTACATAATAATATAAATCGTTTGTTTTCTAAACGTTTATTTATTTGAAATCCCACCAGAACCGCTGACCAATGTATCCAGTCCACAGCTCGACGTCAACTGAATGTTCTCTTTGCCTTTTAAATTCGATTTACGCACGCTCACGTTCTCACTCGAATGCGCGCGCTTTATCGTCGCGGTACGCTTCCGCGCTATAACGTTTTAAATAAGTGTCAGTTGCAGCGCCTACACATATACCGATTCTTTAGTTTCCAGCATGTTGGCAACTACGTTTTCAGTTGGAAACTCAAATGTGGTCGTTATGTGTATGTTCTCCACCAACAGTTGGCCACACGTTTTGTGGACATCTGGCATCTGAAAAAAATCGGTCGGCCGACGATCGGCCGATAGGTAGTTGCTAAAGCCTGACAAACACATACCGATTCTTCAGTTGACAACATATGGGCGATTTCTTTTTCAGTTGCCAACTCAAATGTAATCGTTATGTGAATGTTCTCCACCGACAGTTGGCAACACTTTTTGTCCGTTGCCGGCCAGTCGGTGGACATCTGGCACTGCTAGATATTCACCGACAGTTGGTGACTGTTTTCGGGCGTCTCCCGTCGGCGTCGGTTTGTGTCTGCCGGCCACAGACAAGTTGGCGACTGCTGTGAATCAGTTGTTTGGCCATCAATCAATCTGATTCGCCCACAAGATCATGTGATTATCCGTAGAAACGAAAAAATTGCCGGAATGTGTGCGTTGAAAGAAGAATAGTTAGTGGAGTTATAGTAGGAAAGGTCCAGTCTGTTGGACATCCCGTCAGTACATCGACAGGGTACAGAAGATAGGTGCACGGGAAGAAATTGCCCTTGCCATGGAAGTCCCAGGTAAGCAAATGTTTCCGCCATAAATGGTCACAATGTAATAAGTGGCCACAATGTAATAAGTGGTCACAATGTAATAAGTGGCCATAATGTAATGTAATAAGTGGTCGCAATGTAATAAGTGGTCACAATGTAATAAGTGGTCATAATGTAATAAGTGGCCACAATGTAATAAGTGGTCACAATGTAATAAGTGGCCACAATGTAATAAGTGGTCACAATGTAATAAGTGGTCACAATGTAATAAGTGGCCACAATGTAATAAGTGGCCACAATGTAATAAGTGGTCATAATGTAATAAGTGGCCACAATGTAATAAGTGGTCACAATGTATTAAGTGGCCACAATGTAATAAGTGGTCACAATGTAATAAGTGGTGATTAGAAAAAAACATAAGAAACATTCATGGAACACAATAATATTCTAAATCACAAACAGTGTGTCATCTATTGAGTGCAAACGAATGGGCTAGGGCTGTTTACACGATATGTATGCACCGATTCGTCGTGTTGCGTAATAATATTCAGCTGATAGAGAGTTTTTGAAGCGCACCGATCTCGGCTCCCTTCCCGATCCCGATCTCGCGCGCGACTGGTACGGTGAGTAGGAGATCGGGAACCGAGTTGAGTTTTTGCAACACGCGCCAACGTAACCCGATCTACGCGGATGGCGGCATCTACATCTACCTTCTACTGTGTTGTCCCACAAGTGTTTACTTACAGCGTATGCTATTTCTGCTTTGATTTCCAAATAAGATCATAACACTTAGTAATTCTTTAAGTGAAAGTAAGTCTGAAGAATAAATAAATTATAATACATTTCTTTGTGTACATGTGTACATTTGTATCAAAACATTTCCGTTTTATACGAACTGAACAATTAATTAAATTCAACTATATTGGCAGACTTTCCAATTCCAATTAAATTTCAAATCGATCTCTTTTGAATTTTATTAAATAAATTTAATTCCAATTCAGATTTGACCAACACCTGGATTTTACATTACACCCTAAAATTTACTTACACTTTCATATGTCTAGATAACAGACATGACAAGAAATCAAATCAATCAAAATAAGAAATTCTTGTGACATTCGCATTTTTGTATCCTATCAACAGTTTACCAATTAATTAAATAATTAATTAATGTATTAGAATATGTAACAACACATGTCAACTCATATGGATGTAGCTAGATTAATGTATGGGTGATGACCATTTCCAGTTTATGAATGTTTTTTATTTCAGAATGGTGTTCTGCCAAATTTATTTTGGATAATTAAAAATTGTAGAATTTTGCATAGAAAATATATACCAATATATCTACATCTTCAGCAAATTTCAGACACAAACCTTCAAAACGTATCAAGTTAGATGCACCTGATTAATATAATCTAGAACTATGTATTCAGAAGGTTTATCTTGCATTTGACAGCAGTATTTACATATTTTTCTTTCGACAGGTGGAATGGGTATAAATTCACTACAATGTCATAGTTGATACTGTGTTGTAATCTGATGCATCCATCCATAATGATGTTTTCAAAGTTAAGCCATTTGAATAGGGAATCCAAATATGGTGCACTACACTAGAGTGGTACCTGTTTTTCATATAATAAAGTAATAAAATAAATATTAAAATTACTTCTTTGGCGCCAATATCCTCGGAAAATCAGAGCTCAGTGGCGCAACAAAACCAAAGGATTATGCATTCTCGTGATCATGTACGATGCGAAAATTCGTCAACAGATGGATGGAGGTGCCAATAAGCTAAGGAGGATAGGCAATATTAAAAAGATAGGTTTTCAGATGACGACGAAATGAAGCTATATTTCTTGCTGATTTTACGCTGTCGGGGAGTGAGTTCCACAGAGTTGGTGTGGCAACCGAGAAAGCTCGAGTTCCAGAGTTTGTCTTAATCTGGGAACAGAAAGTAAATCAGAAACAGACGACTGAGGCTGTCTGGGCTGTCTTGCTGGAGTGAGCATTGAATGTAAATATGCAGGTTGTTTGGATGAAAGGACTTGATTAGTAATTGTGCAGATCTTGAAAATAATGTGATATCGCACACGGAGCCAATGCAATGATTTCAGAAGTGGCACTGAGCGAGAGAAAAGAGGAGATGGTGTAACTACCCTAGCCAAACCATTTTGGACACGTTGGAGTTTTGCAATATCCTTGATATCAATATTGGGAAGGAAGGAATTGCAATCATCAAGTATGCTGCTAACTAGAGCTGTTGCAAATATTTTAGGTACAGAAAGTGACAGATACCGGTGAATACGGCGAAGATCACGAATATGATAAAAACCACAACGACACGTTTGAGAAATATGTCTAAAGTTGAAGTTCTTATCAAAGGTGACTCCTAAATTCGGCACTGAGGCTGCTGGTGTGATATTTTGACTACACCTGTAGCTGCCATGGCCTGGTATATATATATTTTTCATATTTTATGTTCAGACATCCTTGGCATTGGGCTCCATGTCTCCATATATTGTAGTACATTACTACCAAATCACACTTTTCCATATAATTGTCTATCTCAAGCAACGTTGCGTTTTGTGTTTGTCGCAAATACAAATGTTTGGGTCATAGCTACAACGATAAATACGACGGAATGTCTGACAGCGGAGGTCATGTCTGTTAGGACACCGACCACAGTGAGAATCCGTCCGCCATTACATATAAAGAGTCTCAATGAAAACATTAAATGTGCAGTTAGGGTTTGTTTGTGAGAGCAGAAATTGTGTGGATGAGTGAGCTTTGAAATGATGCCATTTGTCAGTTGGTATACCTGTTGCTTAGGGAAACGATGGCCATCAAGCAAGATGTCAGTTTGGAATACCTGTTGGTTAGGGACACGATGGCCATCAGGCAAGATGCACTCGTATTTTGGAAACCTGGGAATTTCATGCAGAAATGCAGGGGTGTCATGCATTGAAGCAATTTGTGCGAAAAGGAGGTATGTCATTTCCACGAATTTCACACACCAGGTGTCTTAGTGGGTCTGTCATTTTCTGTGAATTTAAAAAAAATTGTAGGATAATTTTTTAATGTAGGCGCAACAACGTTATAATGGTCGTCTATGGGAAAAGTGACTGTGGTCCATGTGGTCCGTGCCCGTTAGCTTGACGGACCTAGTTGCTAGGCAAACAGCCACCTGACGGATCCTTCAAAATCAAACCTACCTATTATTCTCTGCAACATGCTAGCAGGTTTTTGTGTGAATTTATCAGACAAACTATTAAATTACTTAATGCTTTTTCAAACATTAATTGAAGTGAAAATGGATGCACTGAGCACTATTTAACGAAGTTTACCCTTGGTGTAATTTCGTAACTTTGTCATGTGATCGTCGAGAGAATTGAAGTCACCCCCATCATCGGCATTGACCCACACAGTGTTTACCATTTTGGATTTCCACTATTTTGAACCTTATCAGATGTAACGACTAAAGTCAATTCTTTCGATGATTTCAAAAAAGGGATTTTTTTCGAATGTGGATGTTACATAAATTATTCACACACTACATATTTGGACATCAACAAACCATATTTGAGGCTAAATCAGTTGTTTTTTCAATGATTCGTCAATTATAATATTTGTAATATTAAGACTAAACACAGAAAATAACAAGTTAAACTAATAATAATCATAATTGTCTATGTTTCTTTCATTTGCATTTTGTTAGTACAATATTATTGCTCAGCACATTTTTGTGAAAGCGTTTGAAGAATTTCTGTTGTTGGTTTTATATTATTTAGAACTGAATCTAAAACATTCTAGTCACAATTCATAACACGCATTTGGTAGCTATCTTGAAAATTATGTTTTTTTATGTTTTCATGAACGCTGAACAAAAATTTTCGTAATAATCAGCAATGGATAAGTATTGTTTTTGTGGGACAACACTAACTGGCTTCTCTGGGTTGACGATAATGATATTGGAGTGTGTTTATAAAATAATGAAGTTGGACTTCATTTTGTAATAGGTATTCCCAAAATGGTTTCATTATTTCAAAATTAAAGAATTGTAACAGTGCAATTCTAGCAGCATGTTTAATTCACAAATTCAACAGCTTTCAGGCATGCATCATTTTAGTGAAAGCAACCCCTGACATAAAGTAAAAAAAAAATTATAATCTTAACATAAACCTGTTGTCAAAACATTTTCTAGTATGAATTATATTTCGCACTGATCATGTGAGCTGAACCTATATAAACCTGGATGCACGGCTGTTTGTATTATTAAGCCATATGCTACTGCAAATAGATATCATTGTGCGACATATTGAATGGCAACAATCACTTGAGTTCTGATTAACGGACATGACGGGTCACGTGCACTCGGTAGCGGTCTACGTACTGTAGCGTTTCTAGCGGCTGAGTGGCGTCCGGCGTTACTACACACTCGTAGTTTTCTCCATTTTCCCGCGTTATACAATTTAGCCATTTTGTCGACGTTGGGATGCGCCACCTGTAGATATTAATCTACTAGTATTAAACATACATTAATTTACAAATACATATCATATCATTACCATATATATATATATATATATATATATATATATATATATATATATATATATATATATATATATATATATATATATATATATATATATATATATATATATATATATATATATATATCTATATATATATATATATATATATATATATATATATATATATATATATATATATATATATATATATATATATATATATATATATATATATATATATATATATATATGTATATATAGTTGTGCTAATGGTATGATGTTTATTTTGATTTTAAATCTTTGTCTAGGTGTGACTTTATCAGTACAACTAAAAATTTGCATTGTACAGGAATCGAACGCGCGCTGTCTGCGTAGCAGACAAACATCCTACCACTAAGCCATTACGCTATCGTTTGGGTATATATTCATGTCAGTCTTGACATATAGAAAACAGCGAGTTTGTAGTAACGCGCCAACATGGAGAAAACGGGGCAAGTTTCTAGAAACGCTGGAAATGCGCGAGGATTACCGATTACGTCATGTTACGGGCTTCATAATTTGTACTTTGTCCCACTTACTGTCGTCGTCGACATGTTTCTGGGAATTAGACGCGTCCGCTACGGCGCCTCATATCAAATAGCGTTCCCACAAAATACTCTTCATTACCCGTCCGACCAATGACGACGGGTCCACTACCATTTAAAAACAACTTCCAACATGCGAGCCGTGCGATTGTTGGGACGGCCGCTATTGGTTAACTCAGCAACATTAAGTTCCACGTTTCAGCAGCTCTTAATAACCTCGATTAATCAGATTGCGTGCTGTGGCGCCACCGTTTATCGCACACATCGTCGCCTGGACGCAATGTGTACTTTTCATTGTGACGGAAATTAAGTTTGTACCCATATTATCTTCGCAGATATATAATTAGCTAAATACGATGTCATCCGGGCATTTGGCTAATTCATAAAAAAGAGTTCACTTTGATCAGTTGATACGATTCAATTCGAATTAACTTTAAACTTTGAAACAGAAACACTATTGAAAAAAAATTTAAAAGTTAAATCAGGCGCAAACAAAAATATATAGCGTAGCCTTAGCCGAGCTTGAGTCACCTACAGCACATAGCAAATTAATTTATTAACGTGACCTTGCCAGAGGTTCCAATTTTTATATAGAACTACCGCTCTTTGCTACGAACGTTTTACACAATTTACCGATCTACCGCTTCCGAGCCAAGATCTACCGCCATACCACATTTTTAAAGTTAGAAAATTAAATTTACAAATGTCGAATCAAATATACCAAATATATACCAGGAGAGAAAACCCCTTTCCCTTGCGACCACCATCACATCATGAAAAGCGGTACAGTTACCGCTTTTTGTTCAATATTACTTGACACACCTGCCGTGCCAACTTATGTCGCGCGTCAGCTTACAACTCGTACCGTACAAAACTTCGAATATTGAAGTACGCTTACTGTTTCTTGCGCTCGACCAGCAGCAAAATCCCACCAAGAACAACGCGAGAAGCATCATTTCGGAGTCACCTGGCAGATACTTTTCGTTTGTAACACTCAGTATTCCAGAAGCAGCTGAACAACGCTTCGGCTGATTTCCAAATGACACCTAGTAGTTTGGTTCATCGAACGGTCAAACATAGATTGACAACAGTGAATTATTTAGGATGTGGCAGCGACAAGCATTGTTATAGCAAACACAATAGATTGCGTTTCACATGAAGATGTCATAACAATAATCATTCCATTGCCGTCCATTACATCAGATCAATTCACACATGAACGCACGCACTCAAACACACACACATGCCACGCATGTTATCAATGCACCAAGTCTCTTCGTTGATATCGCAATTTTAAACTCACATAAACACGGACAAAGGCGCACGTCCACGCACGCACGCGCACACACAAACACACACACACACGCACGAACGCAAGCACGCACACACACCACATTCCCACAGTATCAACTAAAAACATATTCATGTTATCCATCACATGTGTATTAATGAACCGCAATTGTTAAATGTAATTTGGCCATTACATGTGTATGAATATCGACCTCGACGTTCAGCATGAATATGATATACGAGACAAAACAGTCAAATTAAACAGTTGACGGTGAAAGTATACGAAAAGGTGTGGTTCACTAAAACAATGATGATGGATGATTGTGACACTGTCGCGCAATGGCCAGTTAACGTGTTTAATTTACATTCCATTGCAGCAGAAGGCGACGTTGAAAAAGTAACGTTAGTAACTGCACTTGCCGAGCTGACAGTAGCAGCAGCAGATGCTGGTGAGCCAAGTGGGGTACAGTACGCATCGCAATGAAGTCAAAGCCAACCATTTGACGGACCGTCTCAAAAGAAAACTGTCATGGACCGAGCGTGGTGAATGCACCACGGTGCGCTTATAGCCGGAAGCAACACCGTGGATCTCATGGGGGACGTTTTGAAAAAAGGAGAAAGAGCGATCGCCCAGCAGCTCAAACGTATCAACCTACGGATGTGGATGATAGATAACGTGGATCCTAGACGATAGAGGGGCGACGGAACAGTCAAACACTCAAAGAGGTCGCCATTTACCGATTTTTACTCCGTACGTTCGTTAGCAAGTGGAAGTCAAAGGCTACGGGCGTCGCTAAACTGCTCCAAAGTAGTCGAATTCGAAGATGTTTATGAAGTATCACATGCCGCTAGCGGTTCGAAATCGTTACATTAACCTTATTATTCTGGAAAAATTTACATCGCCATCATCCGCTATAGTAACGCGAGTTATCCTGAAGCACTGCGTAGAAATCATTGATTGAATGTAAACCCATATAATAATTGATGCAACAAAACCACGTGATCGCTCATCTTATTAGTTTCGAATTTTACGCATTAAACTTTTAGTTTTACATATGAATACATTTCTAATATTTTTTTTATTTTGGCATAAAATATTCAACTTTGTGTAGCAGTCAGTCTATGCAAGTAGTATACGTGTGGGAATGACACATCAAAAGAGCGGCCCAGTAAAGAGCAACCCATTCACTTCCGGTATAGAGGCTTCTGGGTAGCCCCAGCGCCCCCTAGCGGTAACCTACATCCACCACGAGCGCCCCCTAGCGACTGGAGATAACGGTCATAACCCCAACATGTTGACATGATCCCAACCTGTTCATCTCATGTGTGGTGACCCTTGACCTCAGTAGTGACCGCTACCCTAACGTAGTGAGCGCTATCCTATAACGTGAGCGCTACCCCGATCCTTGAGGAGTAATTTTATTCCAAGACATATAATCCGTGGTTCGATGTAGTCCGCGATACCCTAACCGTTGGTTCGTTGTGCCCCGCGTTACCCTGTTGCTAACAGACACAACACCTCATTGAATGAAATCATCAAGAAACTTTAATATTTAATAACGATACATCATATTAAAGCACATAAAATCATATAAATATAGTAATATAATTATTTAAAAATAGTTATATATCAAATCATATAAATATAGTAATATCATTATTTAAAAAAAATAGCCATATATATCAAATCATATATATATATCAAATCATATTAAAGCACATAATGTC
Organism: Lamellibrachia satsuma; assembly: GCA_033239005.1. Taxonomy (NCBI): domain Eukaryota; kingdom Metazoa; phylum Annelida; class Polychaeta; order Sabellida; family Siboglinidae; genus Lamellibrachia; species Lamellibrachia satsuma. The sequence goes on from BSQZ01000132.1 coordinate 200,696, forward strand.
ATATAAATATAGTAATATCATTATTTAAAAAATAACCATATATATCAAATCATATTAAAACACATAAAATCATATTAATTATTTAAAAAATAGCCATATATTTAATCATATTAAAGCATATAAATATCGTTCGTTTTTTCATTTAAACATAGCCATATATTAAAGCATATAAAGTCATATAAATATCTTTCATTAGTTCATTTAAAAATAGCCATATTAAAGCATATAAAGTCATATATTGAAACATAGTGTTCATCTTGTTTTCCATTTCAATACAAGTTCAGTCGCGGCAGTGATTTCCCTCGTCTATCGATCAGTTTTGTAGGTCGTTGTACTGGCTGTTTTACTACATTGCTGCACCCCCCACACGACTTTTCCATTTCTATCACGGAACGTGGTTTTACTATTTCCCCTTCATCATTAAACCCCCACAGCATTTCCATTTCGATCTGGGAACGTGATTTGAACAGTTTCATTTCTTGCATAACAGCAGACCATAATTTTCTATGGTCTAGAAATGCGGCGTATTCATTGCACTCGTTGTCCCAACTCTCGGATTGATAACCATCGTCGACGATGTCATCTTTGTCTATGCGTGGCGTACGAGCACATAACTCCTGCATTACGAACGGCCAGGGGTTTCTAGGGAAGCTGAAAAACCACAGTGAAAGACACATTGAGCCATTGGTAAAGGACTGTGTTAAAAGTATCGTATATACATTAAATAGCACATGCACATCTGTTAATAATAAACTATGAGTAGACCTGCTGTGAGCGGTGTACTTTGGATCCACCACGGCGTATGTAATGCTACACCGACAGCAGTAGAAGCGCGTAGAAACTAGGTCGCATAAAACTGATAAGACTGACCTGGCGACCTCGCTCGGCCGACGCGGCGCGCGTGCTATTTATAATCAGACTACCAGCCGCTTAGCAAAAGGCATTGTAACTAGGTCACACACGCATAAAAGATGTCTCTTAAAGTTAAACTGTGTGTTATGTAGACTCTTTTAAAACCTTTTAAAAACACAGGAGTACGTATCAGCAAACAACCACGGACAATATGTACTTACGATCGATACAGTATCAGACTCAACGCAACGCTAATCTCAATATAGACTTGCATCAAGTCGGAAAACAAAGCGACGCTAGACAGCATGGTTATGACGTCAGAAGCAACGGCAGCGGCAGCAGCAGAACGACGGTTACAGAATGGCGGTAAGCGTATAAAGAAATACCTTGTCTGAGGACGGCTTTATATAGGAAACGCTAAACAATGCAGACAGCTGACATAAGCTGCTATAACACAATAACAAATCCATCAAAGTCAGAAAGTTATGTTAGAAAACACCCATAATAAAATTATTATTAAACTGGAATGCTAATAATCAACTCCCAAACCCACTAGAACAATAAGTCATCCTTCACAACGAAAAACATGTTCGATAAGTCTGTCACAGAAGTATCAGAGAATCGATGCTGAAAGCAAAATCTCATTTATCACGTTTAAAAAACAAAGTCAACCAGTTCTCAACCAACGTTGTATCGATTCCAGACATTCTGCACGAAACAGTAAACAACTCCTCCCTCGATAAGCTTGTCAACTAACTAACGCTGAATCCGAAAACTCATTTATCACGCATAAAAACACCATGTACTTATGGAAGTTATTGTTGCATGGAAACTGGTGGACATTAATGCATATGCATTAAGTTATATATGCATGCAGTAATTTATATATGCATGCATTAATTTATGCATGCATTTTATGTATATAAATACAGTGCATGTAACATTAAACAGCATAAAATCAGAATGACTCCTCCTGCTATATACTTCCGCGGAGAAACCTCGTTTCTATCCAATTTCTACGCATGTAGGATACATGCATGGGGTCATGTTTTTAACACAGTTGAAGCTGCATACCAGTACAGGAAATGCATCTTTTATGGAGATGTCAACACGGCGCAGAAAATGCTTGCCACAAGAACCGGACTACAGGCGAAATACCTAAGCAAGACCATCCGAGAGAAACAGGAGTTACGCGCGCAGTGGAACAAACATAGACGATCTGTAATGAGAGCGTTAGTTGCTATTAAATTTCGCGACACGACATTACGCAAACTATTATTAGAAACATATCCAGCGCCGTTAATGGAAAGTGTGAGAAGTAGGGAGGGATACTGGAGCATGTCCACTTACACTGGACAGCGTGGACAGAACGTGTTGGGTCAGATACTCGTGAATTGTCGCGAGTTCATTCGAAAAAAAACAGGCGCCATAAAGTCTGGCGCGCACAGCGATAGGAATGCGCGGTGATTGCGCAATACATACCAGAGGGCCAGCTGGTAAATATAACACAGACGCGCCATGCAACCAGCCCGCTATACAAGGGATCCGTAGCTGCAACTGTCATAACACGATTCTCGCAGCGACAGTCTCTCTATCTCTCTATAGCGAAGCAAGATGATGGCCGCCGCCGCGCAGCAGCTCTTCGATGAAGAGCACATGATGAATCTGACGCAATTACAGAGCCAGGTAAGCGATGGAACATACAAGTTTCCAACACCGTTAACCATAGTGTCTACCGCACGGCAGGAGAACTATGTAGTATATTTGGCATGCTCACAGTGTTCCGTTGGAGTCCAGCGTAGTACTAGTAAGGGGTAGTATTGTCCAACACACAAATGGGAGCGATCTCCGACGTACAGATTCAACCTGCGTGTCCTCCTGAGAGACAGCATAGGAAGTGAATGTTGGGCTTGCGTATTTGATACGCTGGCAGTTAAAATCCTTGGCTTCACCACGAACCAGTACGTCGCAATGAAGTCAGAAGACGAACGGGTGGCTGCCCTGTCTGTGTTGAGGGGGTCCGTGTCAGAGCGACCATTAAAAAGCGCGTCAACAAGGAGTACGTAAACTACATTGCGTCAGAGCTGGAAGTACTTGACGAGGCATTCTCTTTGTAGGAGGAAGACAAAGAGAATGCCGTCACCACCAGCTCTGACAACAGCAATGAAAGCACAGAAAGCACGAATGAAAAGATACGGGACTGGGAAAATACCATGAATAAAAAGGTACAGCAGTGGTTAGACTCGTATGAACAACGTAATCTGTTACCATCCTCTACCGAACCGACTCTGTGTATAGCAGACGAGGAAAATAACGATGCGGTTATTACCGTAAGCAGCAGCAGCGAAGCAGCTATGACCATAAGCAGCAGCAGCAGCAACAGCAGCAGCAGCGGCGGTGGTGGTGGTAACCATGGCAACGATATGCAGGCGACAGCAATGAACATAGACAGAATACGGAATCGTACAGAAGCCATGATGAACCAGAACACCTTCAACACATTGATATACGCAGCCTGTGTTCGTTATGCATGTAACGAGATTGAACGTATATTAGATTTATCGGAAGGTGAATATTACGTACCGTCTTCCGGTCTGATCAATCACATCATGCGCTGGGTTGTCATAGCGGTGGAGGAGAGGGTTGGTAAAAGGCAATGGTGTGTCGATATGGCAGACACGATCAGAGCGACCATAGCCAGTCTATATGCAGGTAAGAACGAAGTTCCTGACATTGATTAAACAGGTGTGTCTTTTGTTGTTCCGTTTATAGATCCATAACGGTCTGAGACAGCTCAGAGAAGCGTACGAAAAAACCGACGATGATGATGATGACAAAATAGCAACACCACCACCACCACCACAGCAGCAGCGCAAACGCCGGATGTCATCGTTGCCTGCGAACGACCTGCGGTTGGTGCTCAACAGAAAACGTCGGTTTGCAGCACCAACCGCAGCAGCAGCAGCAGCAGCAGCAGCAGCAGCAGCAGCAACGACAACCCCAGCAGCGGTGACAGCAGCAGCGGCAGCGCCATTGACACCGCCACCCCCACCACCGCCGTTTCTCCTAGATGCACAGGGCACCTTCGAGTTCACTCCGGCCTCGCCATCATCGTCGTCGTCGTCGTCATTCGAAGTCATGAACAATCGATTGTTGACACCATCACCCTCCGACACACAGCAGCCATCAACATCGTCATCACCGTGCACATGTGATCGCTGCTGCGAAAACATTACCATCGAAGCATCATCACCGACAAGCCGAACATTTTAAATCCAGAAGTCGCGAACATTATGATCACCGAAGCAATCACACACTTAATCATGCATAGAGCACACCATACACCTCTGACAGTAGCCGAAGCTACTGTCAATGTATGTGCAGAAGGATGCACTCGGCTACTATCAGAGGATATGCAAGCATACCTCATACACGAAGTGGCGTGTTTCAATCCTTGGATGTTGTAAACAAAGGATTGAAACACGCCACACACACACACACGCACACACACACACACACACACACAGTAATTGTTTAGTGTCTTTAGTAATTGTTTAGTGTCTTTAGTAATTGTTATTGACTTTAATCTTATGTATTTAGTGTCACACACAGAGTAATTGATTTGAATCGTATATTGTTATTGGCTTTAATCTTATGTATTTAGTTTTTATATATCATTAGTGTCTTTAGTAATTGTTATTGACTTTAATCTATGTAGTTGTTATATATCATTAGTATCTTTATTCTTTTGCGTATATTTGTTGTCTATGAAATACATATAGTAATCTTTATGCATGAAGAGATCGACTTCTATATATATATATACAATTATTCACACACGTGACCTCTGTCGTGGTGTAAAAACCCACAAGTCAGCCATTATTCACACACGTGACCTCTGTCGTGGTGTAAAAACCCACAAGTCAGTCATTATTCACACACGTGACCTCTGTCGTGGTGTAAAAACCCACAAGTCAGCCATTATTCACACACGTGACCTCTGTCGTGGTGTAAAAACCCACAAGTCAGTCATCATAGTAAAACACCCACAAGTCGACATATCATCATCATCAACTTATATATAGAGAAGCCTATATTTTCATATCAGTATATATATTTCATAGACAATGTATTCTATTGAATAAAATAGTCAAAATGGAATGGAACGTGTTGTACCTTCATTATTCACACGACTGACACCCCTCTTCACGAAAGGGAAACCCGTAGTCGATTATGATGGACATAGTGGACAATACTAAGTGACCAAAAGTAGCCAAGTTAGGAACGCCTGTGATTGGTCAATAGTACCCATGTTAGGTTATTCGTGATTGGTTAATAGTACCCATGTTAGGAACGCCCCTTTTTAGTAATTGACCAATAGGAATCAAGCTAGGAACGTCTCTTATTGGTGATTGGACAATAGTACCCATGTTAATTAGTAATTGACCAATAGGAACGTCTCCTATTAATGATTGACATCTTATCCACCTCGCACCCACTATATAGATGTACTGAGAGTCCATAGTACCCATGTTAGGTTATTCGTGATTGGTCAATAGTACCCATGTTAGGAACGCCCCTTTTTAGTAATTGACCAATAGGAATCAAGCTAGGAACGTCTCTTATTGGTGATTGGACAATAGTACCCATGTTAAATAGTAATTGACCAATAGGAACGACTCCTGTTAATGATTGACATCTTATCCACCTCGCACCCACTATATAGATGTACTGAGAGTCCATTCCCTCTCAGTTGTAGATGCAGTCATGAAAAGACACCAGTGTCGTCACTGCGAGGTCGCCTTCGACACGTGCGCAGAACTACAACGTCACGTGCAGAGTACTCACTCGACGCCATCATGCGACTTACATTCATACTCGGTGGCACCGCCTATGGTGGCGCCACGCAGCGACTATGCAAAGAGAGCGAAATACGCATGCGAGAAATGCGGCGCCACCTTCGGGAGATATAACAAACTACAGCGTCACGTAAGGTCGGTATGTAGAGGTAGTAGTAGTAGTAGTAGAAGTAGTAATAGAAGCATCGTCTACGCGTGTAAGAAATGCGGACGGAAGTTCGAAAGACGTTACCATCTGACCATGCACGCACGAACCGCGTGTGCCGACGTCACCGAGCTACCAGCACCAAAGAGATCAATAAGAGAAGACACTACCCCATCCCACAACCATCCACTCATTACCGAGGAAGATCCGTTAGACCCGCCTGATCGACTTCCCTTCGCCGATACTCTGTCGACGGAGTTGCTAGATGTCGTTCTTGCGCACTGGTCTGCTATACGAACCCACGTGTTCAGAGGTCCACTTCAATGCAGGTACGATTACATATTAATCACGCTAGACACGACCGACCTCGATCCGTCTTTGAAGATCATGTTCCAGGAACAGACCAATGCATTCAAGATTAACCTCAGTTACGGGTTCATTCTGAGAAACAAGAACACGGGTCAATACAAGTACTATCATACCTCTTGTAATTGCTGTGGACGCTACCTGGACGAACCCAGTCTCGTCACCAACAGCAAGGACTTTGATAAATTTCTCGAACGCATCCGAGAACCCGACCTCTTGCAATGGGCCATCAATCAAAGACCGGATTCTGCGTGGGTATGCGAACTCGTGACGAATGTAACTTTTTTCGTTAATCGCATCATCGATCATCCTATAGGATGTGTAGGCATGATCTCTCTACCATCCTACATCAAGAAGAAGAAAAGCATCATCGGATTGTAAACGGAACCCATCCATATGAAGAGGTACAAAGATCACCTGTGTCTGTTCCGATGTCTGGCCCTGTATCGAGGATGCAATCTATATCGATTGGAACCGGTGGTGAAGACGCTCTACGAGACATACGATCGAGATCACGTACACATGGAAGAATTTACAGGGGTCACGCTGGATGACCTCTATCGCGTAGAGACCACGTTCCAAACGAACGTGTGCGTGTACCGCCTTGTCAGTGAGGAGGACGGTAGGTCGACTGCCGAACTGGTTCGTCGATCGTTATGCAAGTACCCCGAAACAATGTATCTCAACCTTCACGGGACACATTTTTCATTCATCCAAGATGTCTGCATGTACTGCAACTCGTATCGATGTCGGAAGTGCGGTGACTCGTTATGGAAAGAGGCATGGTTGCTGTATCGACACGAGCGCACGTGTACGGGAGGTGTGCGTCGAGTCTATCCTGGCGGCGTGTACCATTCCACACCATCGGTGTTCGAACGTCTGGACGACGAGAACATTCGCGTGGCTGAATCGTTGCGCTACTATCCGTATCGAGCCACCTTTGATTTCGAGTGTTGGTTCGACACGGAACAACTTCCGTCGGACAGTGACAAGGTCCACTGGGTGGCGCGTCACGTTCCACTGAGCGTCAGCGTAGCATCCAACGTCCCCGGCCACGAGCGAGTGCAATGTCTCGTCACGGACGGAGACACCAACAAGTTGGTGAGTAGAATGATGAATATCTTACAAGCGATGAGTGACGCCGCGAACGACAAGATCAAACACTCGTACGAAGATGTCTTGGATCAACTCGCAGAGGAACTGACGAAATGGGACGAAACTGAGAAGGCTGCACGATCAGCCGTCGATAAGAAGAAATCTCGTCCGACGACCAATCCATACAAAAAACTGATGGGACAACTCTATGGATGGATGCATCAGTTACCTGTCATCGGGTTCAAATCTGGTAAGTATGATCTCAATGCCATCAAACAGTTTCTCATACCCTACTTCTTATCCATCGGATCAAAGGAACAAGAAGAACAAGAACAACAAGAAGAACAAGATGACAAAGATGAAGAGAATGAGGGTGTCGGTACTTTTTTCGTCATCAAACGCAACAACACTTTCATGTGTCTTTCGACGGATCAGCTGAAATTCCTAGACATAACCAACTACATAGCTCCCGGGTTCAGTTACGACAAGTATCTGAAGGCGTACGGATGCGAGGTGACAAAAGGTCATTTCCCGTACGAGTACATGGACCGTCTGGAGAGACTCGACGACACTGCACTTCAATCGAAACAGGCCTTATTCAGTCGACTGAAGAACGAAGGTATTTCCGACGAGGATTATGCCAGTTGTCAAGAGGCCTGGCGCGACAATTCCATGACGACTTTGCGAGACTTTCTCGTCTGGTACAACAACAGAGACGTGGTTCCCTTTCTGCAGGCCATCGACAGACAGTTTGCCTTCTACGAACAACGTGGCATAGACATGTTCAAGCAAGGCATCAGCGTACCTGGTCTGACCTTGCTCTACCTGTTCAACGACCTTCCCGAGAAGACCTACTTTACCATCTTCAACGAGAAGAATAAAGATCTTCATCATCTCGTCAAAGATCACGTGGTTGGCGGGGCTTCGCTCATTTTTCATCGCTATCACGAGAAAGGGGTCACCACTCTACGTCAGAACGAGTACGGAGAGGCCGCTCGTCCTTGTAGGTCCATCGTTGGATACGATGCCAATGCCCTGTACTTGTGGTCACTCATGCAAGACATGCCTATGGGATGGTACACGCGACGACGGGAAGAGAAAGATTTCCGACCGGAATCGGCGCAGCTGTACGGTCAGATGGCTGCGGAATGGTTGACTTGGGAATCCGAACGCACGGGACGCGTCATACGACACCAGATCAACGGTAGAGAGAAGAGAATAGGCAAACTGCTGGTGGACGGGTGGTGCAGCGAGACGAAAACGGCTTATCAGTACCACGGATGTTTTTTCCATGGTCACTCGTGCACTGGCAAAGAGGTCAACGAGGTCAACGGGAAACCCATGGCTGAACTGTTCGAAGAGACCCGAAAGAACACCGTCTACCTCCGTCACTTTGTCAAAGTCGTAGAGATGTGGGAATGCGAGTGGAAAGAGACGAGACGAGATCCTGTCGTGAAAAAGCTTCTGGATGCTGCATTTCCGCGCCGACGTCACGCACGAGGGACGACGACGTCACAACAGATCCTGAGCGGCGTGCGTGCCGGAACCGTGTTCGGTCTGATCGAGTGTGACCTTCGCGTACCGGAAGCATTGCGAGAACACTTTGCCGAGATGCAGCCCGTGTTCAAGAACATTCGACTGACACGCGACGATCTCGGACCGTTCATGCGCCGATACGCCGAGGAGCACAACATCATGACGACACCGAGACACATGCTCGTGGGTAGTTATCGAGGGGATAAGATCCTGCTTGCCACGCCTCTGCTGCGATGGTACATGGACCACGGTCTCGAGGTGACGCATGTGTATCAGGTCATCGAGTACGATCCCGTCCCGTGTTTCAGACGGTTCGGCGATGCAGTGTCCGCGGCGCGACGCGAAGGAGACGTCCACTCGCACAAGGCCATCATCGCAGACACCATGAAGTTGCTGGGAAACTCGGGTTACGGAAAGACCATAACCAACGTGGACCGACATCGCGACGTCAATTATTGCAAGGAGAAGGCGGCATCGCTCTTGGTCAACGATAAGAGATTCCGACATCTCGATGTCATCGTGGACGATGCGTACGAGATAGAGATGAACAAGAAGACCGTCACGTACACCCTGCCCGTACACGTGGGATTCTTCGTTCTGCAGTACGCCAAGATGCGCATGTTACAGTTCTACTACGACTTCATCGACAGGTACCTGGAGCGCCCTCTTTTTCAGTACTGCGAGACAGATACAGATTCTGCCTATTTGGCCTTGGCCGGCGAGTCCGTCGACGCCCTCGTGACTCCGGAACTACGAGAACATTACTTCCGGCACCGCTCCGAATGGTTACCGTCCGAATGTTGCGACGACCATCGGAACGAGTACGTGCGCTGTCGACTCGCCAATAGACCGTGGGTCGGCGACGATGCGTGCTGTAAAGCGCGTAGGGCGTACGATAAGAGGACACCTGGTCTGTTCAAGGTGGAATGGTCCGGCGACGGTTCGTGGGGTTGTGCAGCAAGACGTACTATTGTTTCGGACCCACCGACAAATACAGCACCAAAGGACTGAGCAAACGTCACAACGACATCGACAAGAACGCGTTCCTGGATGTGCTCACCAACCGTCGGAGCGGAAGTGGAAAGAACCGTGGGTTCCGGGTGCGTCACTCGACCGTGTTGACGTACGTGCAGGAACGAGCGGCTCTCACCTACTTCTACGCCAAACGAGTGGTGCACGAGGACGGGGTGAGCACGGGTCCGGTGGACGTGTAGAAAAGGACGATGCACTGCGGTCGTCTTTCATAAGCGACCATGGACGCGCGGTGGAAACATCCTTTCACGTGCATCGTCGCCGGTCCGACGGGATGCGGCAAAAGTACTTTCGTGACGCGTATGCTACGTCACGCTGCTGCGATGATCGATCCTCCTCCCGAACGGATCACGTGGTGTTACGGAGAATGGCAAGAGGCTTACGCAACGATTGACTTGATGGACGTGCGCTTCGAGGAAGGGTTGCCGAGTGCTAGCATGTTCGATTCGTCGACGAGGAACCTCATCGTCATAGACGATCTCATGGCAGAAACGGACGAACGGGTCACGACCTTGTTCACTAAAAAGAGTCACCACAGGAACACGTCCGTGCTGTATCTCGTACAGAACCTTTTCCCCAAAAACAAAGAGAGTCGTACCATCAGTCTGAATTCTCAGTACATGGTGGTGTTCAAGAATCCTCGTGACGCATCGCAGATGTCGCACTTGGCTCGACAGATGTATCCGGGGCGCGCCAAATTCGTTCAAGAGGCTTTTAAAGACGCCACTTCGGTACCGTACGGCTATCTATTGGTCGATCTCAAGCAGGACACACCCGAGGACATGCGTCTGCGCACGGCCATCTTTCCAGACGACGGTGTTCAGTACGTGTACTTGCCGAAGGTATAAAAAGACCGCACGCGTGGATAGTCTCGTCATTCCCACCATGTCTGCCCTGGTGAAGAGACACATTATATGCATACAGGCGCTGAACAGGATCAAGAACAACAAACTGAAAAGAGCCATCATCGAAAACGCTGACGCCGATCTTTTGTGTGCGCTAGCCGAGTGTGCCTACAACATATTAAAACAGAACATTCCATTGTCTGCATTACAGAGGCGTCGTTTGAGTAAATACAGGAAGAAGTTACGCGAGTTGGCTCACAGTCGAACGTCGGCTGGTAGAAGAAGACGCTTCTTGCTGCACCGACAGGTCGGCGAAGGACAGAGCGGAGGGTTCCTATCGGCCTTCCTAGCACCGTTGGCAAGTTCGGTGTTTCTACCCTTGCTTCGAGAGGTGCTGCTCCCGCAAGCAACCAGGTCGCGCCACCTTCGTTCGGGAGGTTAGATGGAACACGCACGCAAGATGGCCTTGGTAGATCCACGAATGTTGGACACGCTTCGATCACCCCCACCTCCGACGGATACCTTAGGTAAGAAGGTGCGAGCTCTCGATGACGAGATGACGGCCATCCTCGACAGAAAGGACCTCGACGACAGGACCAAGGTAACATTGTATAATCAGGAGTTGCAACGGTATAACGTCTTGTCCGATAAACACGCCAAGGAACCGACACGAGTGATCGCAGTGAACGAGTCTGGAGCGGGGCCGGGGCCGGGGGGGGCCGGAGGGAGCTCCTGCTAGCGAGATAGAGGCCAACGTCGTGGATACCGTCCCCAAGACCATGCAAGGCAAAGCCAGACGATTGATGGAACGCATGAAAAGAAACATGTCTTGGACCGCCCGCGGCGAACTGATCCACGAGGGTGTGCCCATCGCCGGAACTAAAGTGGTGGATCTCGTGAACGATGTGTTGCGTAAGAGAAAAACCAATCCGACGGGATGGCAACCGTTTGCAAGACAACTCCGTGCCATGAACCTGCCCATGGAGTTGGTCGGTAACGTCGCCAGGAGAGACTACATACGTCAGGCACCGACCACATCCACTCCAGGTCGTCGTCGAATACCGGCTACTCCTCACTCTGGTGGTGGTAGCGCAAGAAGATCGCTCAGTTGGACACCCCTCGCTCGTCGACGCGGACAAATGGAACATTCCATGCTCACCCCACCTCCAGAACGTCAACGCAAGGCACTGACGTCATTGGCTAGTTGGGAAGACATTTAAGTCGTTGCAACACGTGTCCACAGCTCAGTGTGAACAGCGATGTCGAGCGATCCGCAGGACACGTACTACCGTTCCGTCGTCGTTACAGCATTTTGCGTTGGACTGTACTTGATTGCTGACGCTATAGTTCGAAATCTTGACAACAGTCGCTCTGCAGAGTATGATTACAGTACTAGAATATAGATCATTCGTCATCGTCTTGGGTGTGGTAGTGGGTCTTCTGGTGTACGTCAGCGTACTCTTTCTTACTCGTCACGAACCGTGCTGCGCACCGTGCTGCGCAGTAAACGTCACAACCGTCAGTCCATCGGAACTCTTTTAATGGCACCGAAGAAATAACGAGCACTTAGGACGGTCTACTTCGATCCGAAAAGGGTAGGTAGTTACGGCGGACCCGATGCCTTGCGACGCGTCACGCACATATCAAGAAAAAAGGTTGCGGAATGGTTGTCGGAACAGGACGCCTATACCCTACACAAGCCGGCTAGACGTCGTTTCAAGAGACGACGCGTCATCGTGAGCGGTCTGCATCAGCAGTGGCAGGCCGATCTCGTCGATCTGTCGCATTTGAAAAAGCACAACGACGGTATGACCTTTCTCCTCACGGTCATCGACGTCTTCTCGAAAGTGGCCTGGTGTGTTCCCATGAAGAACAAGTCCGCAGCGTCGTTGGTAGCGGCACTTGACAGCACGTTCAGCAGAGGCTGGCCAAAGATGTTGCAGACAGACCAAGGAAAGGAATTTCTGAATAAATCCGTCCAGGCTCTATTGAAGAAGCACAACATCCATCACTTCTCCACGCACAACGCGGAGACGAAGGCGTGCATCGTGGAAAGATTCAACAGAACGTTGAAGTCACGCATGTGGCGATACTTCACGAAACACCAGACGTGGCGATACCTCGACATCCTTCAGGACCTGGTGCATTCGTACAACAACACCACCACCGCAGTATCGGCATGGCTCCTTCACAGGTGAGTTACCGTAATCAGGAAAAGGTGTGGCAGCGTCTGTACGGTCACGACGGTAAGGGCATGCCCAAGTTGCGCGTGTCGGATCGCGTACGTATCAGCAAGTACAAAGGTAAGTTCGAAAAGGGGTACACGGCGAATTGGAGCGAAGAGATTTTCACGATACACGAGGTTCATCCCTCCGCTCCACCCGTGTATCGATTGAAGGACGATCTCGGCGAAGTGCTGGAAGGTACCTTCTACGAATTGGAGTTGCAGAAAGTGTTGGTACCCCCCAATAAACTGTTCTACGTGCAAGAGGTCCTGGATCGTCGCAAGGTAGGTGGACGAAATCAAGTTTTCGTGAAATGGTTCGGCTACCCTTCCAAATTCAACAGCTGGATCGATGCCAAGGCACTGGTGCAGTCTACTATAAAGACTAGCCACGCGTTCGGTAAGACTTCAGTCGAGAAATGACACATGACACGACAACACGAGACTTCACCGTCGTCGAACAGGAGGAACAAGAGGACGTAGTAGTAGAGAACAGTACTGACGCGCAGAACGCAGAGGACAGTAGTGGTAGCAGTAGCGGTAGCACTCCTTGGCATCTGTTCGGTACCGTGTGTCCTAAAGAGGAAATAGTCTTTCTGTGTCAGGTGCTCGTCTTGTTTACGGTCATTCTCATAAGCATTTACAATCTGACCACAGGTCACGAGAATTCTACTCTGTGGACGGCTCTGTTGAGTAGTTCTTTGGGTTACCTGCTCCCCAATCCCACGTTGAGACGTAATGGCGACTGATTTCTACCTGACACTGCCTAGCAACGCTTCCATGAAGATGTATCCCAACAATACGTTGGCTCATTACATCACAGACTTACCTCGACTTATCGATCTGACTGGTGAGTGGGAATGCGGGTTGGCAGAAATACAGTACCCGCATACGTGGTACAATATAGGAAAGTACGACACCTGGTTCTTCCTTAACGAGACTATTGCTATGGGTCTAAAACCGAGTGCAAGGATCAGTGCTGGATATTACAAGTCTCCCACGACATTGATGGATCACGTCAACATGGGACTGGACAGTATGACGACGGATAAGATACGAGCAAAGTTGACCTACAGCCCCGTCACTCAAAAAATGACGATGCACATGACACCAAGCACCGAGTTCACTGTACCTCGCCTCAGTGCGTTGGCAAGAATGTTAGGTTTCGAACCGACGGTGGTCACCAGTCCGTCAGCATCCCCACCAGCACCACCATCGCTACTAGGATCGATCATGTCAGCAGCGGTGGCAACAGCAGAGACGATAACAACGGACGAGAAGGTGGAAGGTGGAAGGAACCTCGGTCTCACACCGTCGGCCACCGTGTTTTTGCCACCCAAAGACACTCCCGATGGTCCGTATATCTACCGTAAAGAAGCCGACCACGTGGTGCAGATGAATCAAGGGTTCGATACCATATACGTTTACACGGACGTCGTGGAGTCTCGTATAGTAGGTGACACTGTCGCGCCTTTGTTGCGAGCCCTCCCGGTTGTCGGAAGTCACGGCGAAACGGTATCCGACAGGTTCACTAACATTCACTACGTGCCTCTTTTGTACTCGCACTTCAAGTCGATTGAAATCGATATAAGGGACGACACAGGACGACGCGTGCCATTCGAGTACGGTAGAGTGACCGTGACACTTCATTTTCGACGGCGCAGGATCGGACTGTTCTGAAGATGAATTACAACGAGTATTACGCGCGTCAGGCAGGTGGTGCACTGCCCTACTTCGCCGGTGCTCAATACCAGCGGGGACATGGACTAGGTAGTCTGTTCACCGGTCTGCTGCGCAGCGCCATGCCGCTCATCAAGAGAGGTGCCGTGGCGTTGGGAAGGGGAGCGTTGAAGACCGGCGTGCGCATAGCCGACGACGTCATGTCTGGACAGAGCATAAAAAAGGCAACCAAACGACGCGTCACAGATGGCGGTAGGAATCTGATGCGTATGGTGGTTCCTGGCGTGCGTCCTCGTAAACGTATAAAACGCGCGCCGGCAAAGAAAGGAGTCACTTTAGCAAAGAGACGACGCAAGAGACAGACGTCCACGAAACGCGAGGCCGACATATTCGACGACGATGGCATTCGTACATAAACAGTCGTGCGAAGGGGTCAAGAGCGAGCTGGATCTCTTTACCGTACCCCCCACTCAGATCAGCATCATCGACAGTCATGTAGTGGAACATCAGCCCTTGTCCTCTCTGGACTCGGGTGGACCCATAGAATTCCTCATACCCGGATCGGGAGACGATTACCTGGATCTCGCCAACACGATACTGCACGTGCAGGCGAAGGTGACAAGAGCCAACGGGGACGATCTCGACTTGGCCGATCCCGTGGGACCGGTGAATAACTGGTTGCATGCACTGATCAGTCAAGCCGACGTCTCCCTGAACAATACGCTCGTGACCCCTTCGACCAACACGTATGCGTATCGCGCCTTCATAGAGACGTTGCTCAGCTACGGTCTAGATGCCAAGGACACGCAACTGACGAGTCAGCTATGGCACAAGGACACGGCCACTCGCATGGACGCCGTCGAGATAGCCGACGGACCCGCAGCTAACGAAGGGTTCGTGGCTCGACGATAGAACATCCTGAGGAGCCGTGTTGTCGATATGATGGGCCGTCTCCACGTGGACCTCTTTCTGCAGGATAAATTCCTCATCAACGGCGTCGACGTCAAGATCCGACTGGTGCGTAGTAAACCTGCTTTTGCACTCATGGCTGGTGGACTCAACCCCGATTACAAGATACAAATAGTCAATGCCTGCTTGTTTGCAAAGAAAGTCACCGTGAATCCCAGCGTGCAGATAGCACACGTCAAGGCTTTGGAGAAGAGTACGGTCAAGTATCCGATGCGATCCGTCGAGTGCAAGGTGTACTCCATTCCTGCCGGCACCCGCTCGCACACGTACGAGAACCTGTTCCTCGGCACCCTGCCGAAACGTCTGGTGCTGTGCTGCATCGATAACGATGCCTACAACTGAGCGTACGACAAGAATCCCTTTCACGCCAAGAACAACGCCATCAGCTTCCTCGCGGTGTACGTGGACGGACGACAGATACCCTCCAAACCTTTCCAGCCGAATTTCGAAGACAACCTCTTTGTCAGGAGCTACATGAGTCTGTTCTCGTCGACCGGTAAGTTGTGGCAGGACGAAGGGAACGGACTGACTCGCAGCGACTACCGACACGGCTACACCTTCTTCGGTTTCGACCTGACCCCCGATCAGTGCGATGGTCCCTGCTTCCATCTAGTACAAAAGGGCAACCTGCGCATAGAAATGCATTTCCGCAATGCGCTGCTGAACACCGTGAACGTCGTCGCCTACGCCGAGCTCGAGTCCGTGCTGGAAATCGACAAGAATCGCAACATCATCTACGACTACTAAAATGGACACCCTGCAGATTGCTAGACTACTGGCAGTGGACCCATGCACCAGAACTATATTTCGCGGCGTCGTACCCAGAGACGGACTACCCACTACGATAGACGGCACTCTGCCCGCAGCCTTCGTGTGCAACACCGACAAAGGCGACGAACCAGGCGAACATTGGATAGCGCTGTACCTGGACGCCGACGGACGCGGCGAATACTTCTGCTCGTACGGACTGCCGCCTCGTTACGCAGCGTTCCGCACCTTCCTGAACAAACACTGTTCCGAATGGACTCATAATACCCAGAGGCTTCAGAGTCCTCTGTCTAACGTTTGCGGACAATATTGTGTTGCTTATGTAATGTTTCGTTGTAAAGGTTCTTCTATGAAGACTTTCGTAAACATGTTCCACACTAATCTGGTCAATAATGATGTTGAAGTGTTCGATTGGATGATACTATTGAAAAAGGGTATACCCTACTATCGTGTATCTTACATAGACTGATGATACAAACAATCTATTGGGCACCTATTCAGTAGTTAATGATTGCCGCGTATTTGATTGGTTTAAAACAGCTGCGATATTGTGGTACACTGTATTATCGCTCATAGCAGCAGTACACCACATCATCGTTCGAGCCTCTGGCGAGGTGGTGCACCACCCGTAAGCTCGCGACCTCTGGCGTGATGGTAAAACATTCGCAAGTCGCCTCGTCGTCGTCATCCTCGAGCCTCTGGCGAGGTGGAAACACCCCTAAGCTCACGACCTCTGGCGCGATGGTCAACATACTCAAGTCGATTCATATATTCATCGTAGTTGTAGTTGTAGTGATATTACACGCTACCACGCTTGATGTATCGCCATGCTGCTTGTATTATACTCAATAAAATACGTGTGTACTCGTACCATATCGTGTTGCGTTGATTTCTCGTCTCCATTAGTCCCCTTTGATAGTTGATATAATTAACGACCCTATTATTAATTAGTTGATTACTAATTACCCTATAATTACTACGTATGAATCGTCACGGTCACTACCTGGTCAGTACAGGTCATAGGTCACCACACACACACACACACACACACACACACACACACACACACACACACACACACACACACACACACACACACACACACACACACACACACACACACACACACACACACACACACACACACACACACACACACACACACACACACACACACACACACACACACACACACACACACACACACACACACACACACACACACACACACACACACACACACACACAAGGTTATGACCGTTATCTCCAGTCGCTAGGGGGCGCTCGTGGTGGATGTAGCTTACCGCTAGGGGGCGCTGGGGCTACCCAGAAGCCTCTATACCGGAAGTGAATGGGTTGCTCTTTACTGGGCCGCTCTTTTGATGTGTCATTCCCACACGTATACTACTTATGCAATTCCATAGCTGACGTGGATTGTCAGCGTTATGTGAGACCATATTTGTGTAATAATCCGATTTGGCTTTAGTGTGTTGGCTTTGTGTGTAGCAGTAGTGACAATGCTTTGAATAACGTGACTTATCCAAAGGGAGCGTGATTTGTGCCAGACTCGTTCAAGATATCACTGACGTCATTTAGATTGTGAAATGTCAGGAGTTATCCAGGGAACTGGTGGTTTTTGTGACATATATTTGGTGGTTATCGGGGCGTGTTTATTAAGTAAAGCCTTGAGTACATGATAATATTGTTTACACATGTCGGACGTGTGTCCCGTTGGATCTCTGATAAGGTCTGATTTAAGAATGTCAGCATTGAAGGCATCAAAGTCAATCTTATGTTTTTGTTTTGATTGTACTAGTGCTCTGGAAAAAATAACATCAACAATGAATGCATGGTGGTCCGATAAGTAATCAGAACTGTTACCATCTGGATATTGTCACGAGGTCAAGCCAGTTGCCATGAATGTGTGTAGATAGAGTCAGATGTTGTTTTATGTCAAATGAGGTCAGGATATCATCAAAGGTAATGGTTATTGATATACGCTTATCAAGCTGAAGATTAAAATCACCGAAAATGTTAAAGAATGTAGAGTTGCAAATTTTCCAGCAAATCTTGAAATTGGCTGCCTCTCCAGGAGGTTAATACATACATACAAAATATGCCGAGAAACAAAAATCTTAAATTTCAACACATATGGATTAAAAAGTAGCGTAATCAGGGATTGAACGTAAATTTGCGATAATTAAAACGCCAACACCACCACCTCTACCAAGTGATCGTGGTTTATAATAAAAATAACCAGATGGAGAAATGTCAGCTATGCAAGCAGCAGCGTCATGTGGTCTTAACCAAGTTTCAATGATGGCAAGAATGTCAATCTTTTTCGAAAATTATAAATAACACCTTCTTATCCCGAACCGATCGGACGTTTATGGTAGCAAAACCTCAAATTGCTACTGATGGCAGGCCCAGGATTGATACTAACGTCTCCTGCAAGGAGAAGTATTATGATTAATTTATATGATCCATTGTTACTAGTATAACGGGTTTTTGACGTTTGTTTTTTTTGTAAATAACATCAGCATTGCGACCTCTACGCACTATCTAGATTATGTTGTAACTATCTAGATTATGTTGTAACCTGATAAATGGCGACGCTCATTCCGGCGGATTTTGAATATTTGTCATATAACTCCTCACCAGTCGCCCTATTAACAATTTCATCACTGCCACAACTATCATTTGATGTGAAGATTCTGCACATCTTTATTTTAGTTGGTAGGCTCCACATTTGTGTTACTCAATTGCCTGTTGCAACGACTAACACGTCGTAAGCAACAAAGACGGTGCCGAGACTACCATTTCTTTATACTACTCGCAACTGTTCATTTTTAATGTATGATCAAGTAGTAGCAGTTGTTATATATTGGGTGGCGCAACTGTTGCGGAGTGTGGGCATATGTGTCGTAAACTTCG